>BQNB010090023.1:0-24954 GCA_026074375.1 Tanacetum coccineum
CTTTAATATTTCTTTTAATTAAGTCATTTAGGATTAGAAATTTTTTTTAAATCATTTTACGTTCCCGTCTTGTTTTTAAGTTTAAACCCTTTAAGCCTTCGTTTTTAGTTTTTCCTTATTCGTTTTTGCATTTTAATCTTAGAAATTAGATAATCAATTCAAAAATCCTTAATCCCATTCAAACGCGCGATCACAAACGTTCTAGATTTTCAATTTGCACCTCGTTGGGGATTACGATTTCGGGTAGGTTTTGAGGGATTGTGCTTTGGATAAAAGCGAATCTTTTAAAAGCCTCTTGGAATACTTACTATTGATAAAATCCTTACGTATTTATATTTATATATTTATTTATATTTATATTAATACAAAAAGGGTGGAGTCAAAGGGTTTCTCAAGATTTATAAAATTAAGGCTTCTAATTTTATAAGTGGGTTTTATAGATCTAGTGATCTTGAGTTTAGATCTTGTGATTCTCTACTTGTTTCTTCATTCTTGTAAGTACTTCTTGGTCATCTCTTGTTTCATTTCCTTTATTCTTATGAATATTGTTCAAGTATAAGAATCCATGTGTTTGTGTTACTTTTTAAATAAAATGATAAAAGTAACTTGACAACTTTTATAAAAATGGAAGTATTATGTTTGTAGTTTTATAAGTTATGGTGAGATGAGTTGAAAAGTGGGTTGCAACAATAGATATGATGAGGTTAGGTTAGATTAAGTGTGGTTTTGTTGGTTGGTTTGGTAGTGATCGAGATTAGGCTAGAATAAGCACTATTGTGGCGTTTGGATGGATTTTTTGGGAGTATTTATGAAAAGACATGTTGATCCGAATTAGTTTTGAGGTTTTGAGCGACCTAAAAATGTTTTCATTAGACGTAAAAGTAGTTTTTGAAGAGCTTGTTTCGAATAGATAGTTTTTCACATATCGCACTTTAAAATCGGACTTAAAATGGCCAAGTCATAGCCAATAAAAGGGGTATTCGGATACTTTCAGACATTTTTCGGCAAAACCAAATGAATAGTGTGCTGATGTGAATAATAAAAGGGGTATTCGGATACTTTCGGACATTTTTGGACTTTCTAACTCTAGTGAAACATATAGTAACACATATATATAGATTAGCATCATTTGAAGACGTCATTAACATATTTTAGGATTAGCGATAAAGTTACTAAAAATAGTAAGTTTGGTAAAACTTAGCGGATCAGACTTGGAAGTTAAGCGATTATGGTTAGTTAACGCATTTTGAAAATATGGAAACTTAACAAATATAGGAGACGGTATTAACGTCTTGAAACTAAAAACTTTCCTAAAATAGAAACTTTCTAAAAGTAGTAATTTTAGATAAACGCCAAGACTTAACGAAAAACTTTGCAATTTTATTAAGTCATACTTTATTAAACAAACTAAAGCACAAACACACATGGTTGTCTTTTCTCTTGAAAGCATATCGTACAAGTTTCGGTTATCGTTCGTTTTCCTAAGACGCGTCGTTTATTTAGGTCGCGTGTAGGATTCTTCGGCTTTATTTCTTCTTCGTTGATTATCGATTCACCACTTGCTTAAGGTGAGTTCATAGCCCCATGTTTTACCGATTTACAAATGCTTTATACTTTGAGGTGAGAAACATTGTTTGCTTTTAATATTAGATACAAGTTCTTAACGTGAACAGTCTTCGTCTTCACATGTCTCTTTTGCAGGAGGAGTTTTGTTAGGTTCGTAGGGATCGCGATGATACTCAGGGGAGACTTAGGAGGTTGGAGTCATATGTTGAGAGACGTTTGGGTTTTCGCCCTTAGATTAGTAGCACCATGATCATGTAGGACACTAGACTAATGGTTAGGTCTAGAACACACACACACACACACACACACAAATCATCTTTTGGATCTAGGGTTTGGATCTAAAGGGTTTCGCAAGATTAGCCTCTTCATGATATGAATATGCCCTGTATAATTAGCGATCGGTTCAGAGCTTAGCCGTAACAGTAAATACTCTTTATGTGATGTTGTATCTGTTATAGTAGTCCGTATACGTTAGAAATCTTGTGGTCCACTCTTGTATTAACTTAAACCCATGAATTCACCAACATTTATTGTTGAACGTTTTAAACATGTTATCTTAGGTATCTTAGCTTGGCTATGATTCTTGAAGGCCCAAAATGGAGTCTATGTGCTCATGTGTCATCACAACTTCAAGACTTATCTAGTTATATACTCCGTTGTCTCAGTATCAAACTTGTTATGCTTCCCGCTACATTTAACTGTTCTTATTACTGGTTTGTAAAACTTAAATTAATTTTCTTTTATGCAACGAGTACAACTATTTTTCAACGTCCATGAGTAGTGGTCGTTTTATATGCTTTGTGTTTCGGATTGTTTTAAGGACAAAAGTCACGCCCTCAATACACTATTCCGCCAGGCCCTGTCTGGGGGTGTGACAAGATATCACTTCATCAGATACCACATTTTAAAAGGGGATATTGAGCTTCATTTGTACCCACTGATTTACAACTATTGATATTTTTTTACTATAAACCACTAGCTGAGCCTAGCTTTACTAGATTGTAGCTGAGTTGGGTATGCTCAATATTCGAAAACATGTCTCTGATAAGAAAAAAGGATTTAAGTGATCTCTGACTTGAATATTAAATGTTTTAAGGTAACTTATATGTAACTACCAAGTTCAAAGACAAACATTCTTAGTATTTAATTCAGATTTAATCCTACCAACTTTCTCAAAAAATGCGGAACTATAGTACACGAAGGGGCAAAGGGGGCCCACGTTTTGGTGGGATAGTTTTTACCAGCTTGTATTTTTATGCAAACTCAAAAAATCACTTTATTTTTTGGGTAAAGGGTTTTTACCCCCCTAAAGTATAATATATCACAGAAAAGTTTCTAAGTACAATGAAATGTGACTGAGTGCCACATTAACTTCAAGCAAAAGCTTGAAATACCACTAAATCAATTAGAGACATGCCTCTAATGATATCACCCTATCATAAACAAGAACCTAAGATACATCCCAGTTCGATCTATAAATTCTCCAAGCTGTAACTTCAACAAGCCAGAAATAGGGATGAAAACGATCCAAATGAGATTGCCTCCTTAAAAAACCTTCCCAGTGGGAAAAACCCTGGAGAAGGAAAAAAGAGTAAAAATTTCACTTGAAACTCCCTATTTGGAAACCAAACTCTCTTGAGATCTCCACAACCACTTCCCATGTAGGATAAACAACTCACATAAGGAAACAATCAGCAGCCAAAAAGCCTAAACGCATAGGCAGCCTTCTCCTTCAAGCAAGCGTTTAAACATTATAATATTCCTGAATTTAAACGTCAAAAGCTTTAACAACCAGACCATAAATACAATCACGAATATCTCTAACGAATCTTTTAGTGTTTCTGATAAACAATTATTACGCCACGTCTATCAATAAAAAGATACGATGGGGCAGCCAAATATTTAGAGATTTTATCCACAAATACACTTAGCAGACCTTGAAAATACCCAGGGCTGAAGAACCTAAATGATATCTTAGAGAGGCATAACACCATCCAAAATCTAGTAAAAAGATCACACACACACCCATACATTATAAGAGAATGTACACTCAAAAAAGAGATGCTTATGGGAGTCCCTTTGCACGTCACAAAGAGGGCAGCATAGTAAGTTCAAGCCCGTATTTGGACCAACATCCCACGTTCTTAACTTGTCTTGAGTCTTGAGGCTTCTACGCATGACAAGCCATAAATGAAACGCATGACGAGGGATGTAATGAGTGAACCAAACAATATTATACCAAGGGACCTCCATACCTCCCAAGCACATTTAACCGAGAATTGCATCATGTTACCATTAGCGTCACGCCATTTCAAACAGTCATGTTTATTAATTTTCAAAATAGGGGCAGCAATCAAATCACTTTTATTTTCAAATATATATAATTGTTTTGTGGTATAAACTATTCTTCTTTTTCATACACATCATTTTTCACACTCAAAACCCTAAAACTTCCATTTTAATCACCTCTCACAAACCATTTTCATTCAAAAGAAGCAAAAAAAATTAAACAAATCAAATGGCTTCAGAATCAACATCTTCACAACAATCATCTCATCTCTTACCATCATCAAAAGTAAACTTTAAGTGTCAGGAGGGTATCATTGCTTACAATAATGCAGTTGCACTGCTTGAGCACTCAAATGTTTTATACCATCCTATGCTCAGCTTTCTATCAAATTGTTGCATAAGTACCGCTTTAACCAGACAACCCTCCGCAAATTACGTAGATTACCTCAAAGAATTTTGGTATACCGCAAAGGTAGATGAGGCAACCAAGACCATCACCTTCTCACTTTCATTAGTAAAAAATCCCTTGTCCTTTACTCAAGAAGAGTTTATATCAACCACTGGTCTACCTGTTTATGAAAATGTTATACCTACACCCTCCCCCAAGGAGGCCGTAAGGGCTGGGTTGGCTACTTTGGGTTTGGTTGACAAGGACAACCCATCCCTTTCATCCTTTGTCCTTGTTAACTCTTCACCTCTAAAGATCAAGTATTTTACACCCATCTGGAGACTTTTCATGTAATATATTAAGCAAACGTTATGGGGGGGATGGCAGGATCACAATGACCAATAAAATTGAATCCAGCAGACCATTACATAAGTCCCTTACGGGGAGCTGGAGATTAACATTGGGGGAATCATCTTTTCTGACATGATTCATAAGATTCAAAATGGGAAGAAGCATATGGAGGCAAATATTTGTTATACAAGGTACCTATCCTTGATTTTTAAGAAACTGCTGGGAGAAAGCTACATCATATCAATGATGATCTCACTTTTGTAAACCTTACACCATTTCAGCTGCTTCCTTTCAGACACCATTGGCATCTGAAGTCAGTTTGACTTCACATATGCTAAAAGTAGCTAAACTTTTTCAACAGTCTAAACAGTCTTTGATACTTTCCTTTGAGAAAGTGAATGTTGATGATGGTGCTGACAAGTCCTTATCTAGGATCGCTGTGCAACCTGTCACTTAGCTCAAAGCACCAACTGACCCGAAGCCAAAGAAGAAGAAAATCCCCCTTCTTCCAAACCAAAGTCTTCATATAAGGTCAGGGTTATTCTTCCTAAGAAACAAGTCGCTGAGACACCGCTAACGCCACCAAGAGTCTAGTAGCCTCTGAGTCGGCAAAGGAGCAAGTAAACCAGCCTAAGACCGCTGAAGCCAAAAAGGTTATAGCTTTTTTTTTAAATATAAAGGGGCATTTCAAGCAACTACACCCAAACTTATCTAGGAGAGAGTGGTGAAGTTAAGGGCTACCCTCCACCCAATAGATAGTCAGAGTCAGCACTTATATTCCTAAATTCTTTGTACACTCTGTGTCTGCACTCAAGGGATGATACTGAAAGGCTAATAATGCCTGATGTTTGACTCTGAAAACTCTAGACTTTGCTGGATTAACCCATTTATGCATGAAAGTCGACCCCTGTATGAATTGAACTAACACCCAGTCCCAATGAAAAGAGTCCCAAAAGTGTTAAAACTTTTAAGGGGACTGGATAATCACACCCAGTCTTCTTAGGGTCAGTGAATAGCTATCCTTCACTCCATTACAAATTCACTTTTTCAACTAACCATCTGTTTTATGCAGGTACTAGAACAAAATGTTCAGGAGGAATTGAAGGAATCTGGTTTAGAGTCTTTGGGGGATATTACATTGATCAGATAATGAATGAAATTGATCAGAAGAATAAGGCTGCTCTAGTCACACCTGAGAGTCCGTTTGACACAAAGTCAGAAATCAAAATTATCAAGAAGTTTCAGCCAACACAGCTTGATGATAATGCTCAAATCACATTTTTGCATGCTGAACCATCTCACTTCGAATATGTTCAATCCATGCAAGAAGACTCTGGCTCTAACCTTAGTCTCCGTTCAATGCTTTGATGATGATATGGCCTCTCTGACTGTTCAAAAGTCCTTACAAGATCAGCTTCCGAAAATTCTTCTCAAGCCTATGAACAAAGAATTTAATGCATTCAACACTCTGGAGAGTCGTAGGTTTGTTATGCTTCAGAAAGAACTAAGCAAAGTCATCAGAACCAAGATGGGAAAATCAGTCAAGCAAAAGTGCGCAAGGGAATAGGTTTTTGGTATCTGATCGGCTGACATCTATTGAATCCTCCATTGCTACCAACTCCTAACAAGTCTCTGATCTTTTTCAAGCTTTTCAGAACATGAATTTTCTTCTTAAGTCAGTAGAAGTCTTTAAAAAGCTAATGCTGAGGGGGAGAGGTAGGAGGAAAATAATCATGAATCACTAGCTCAGGAAGAAAATGCTCAGAACCCTGATCCCGCTTAGGGGGAGCAAAAGTAAGAGGATGCTCACATAGCTAATATTCAAGGGGAGCAATCAACTGCTTAAGAAACTACAACTACAGTAGAACCCCCCCCCCCATTCTCTAAATCAAAAAATAAAGAAAACTATGGTTTCTTTATGCCTCAGCAGCTAAAGATTTTAGTGAAGACCACCTTAAAGGAAAAAAGACTCAGACGAAGAGAACCACGCTACAAGAAGTTGAAGTGTCTTATCCCAACATCATCCAATTCCATCACCAACACCACTGAATCCTAATTCCACCTGAACCCTAACCCAAGGACTGAGATTGCCAAAATGTCATTTGATCAGTTCTCTGAGTACCTCACTCAGACCACTTCATCCATTTTCTCTTCTACTCCTCCTAGAGAGCCAACTCCTCCTAGAGATGAATCCAAAGGAAAAGGCATTGCTACTGAAGAACCTTTGAAAGATATTATGCCTTACATTGAAGAAGGAGGATATGTGCCAAAAATGCCAAAGTTTAAGTCCTTTATCACTCTAGATGAGCAGCTGACACAGGAGGATATTATAGCTCAAGTTAAGGAGATGAAGAGACTAGCTGATCTCAAATCTGAAAAGGAGAAGTTAGAGGAGTCTCTAAAAAGGATCGTGAACTCGGCAAACATAAAGGCTCAGGCTTAAAAGATAGCTGAGTATGAGGCAAAGAGGACCCAGATGCTCAATGAATACAATGACTGTATTAATCAGAGGGCTGATGAACTGCCAATTACAAAAAATCAACGAAACTGCAGAGTCTAGACCCCTCCTTCCAACAAATGGAAAGGAGAAAGCATACCTAGAAAATAGATCAAAACCAAGAGGAAAAATGAATCTAACAACAATACAAAGAACGGGAGGGGCTTAGAAATGGTTTATTTTAGATTAGAATTACACCCATATTTGTGTCCCCCCCACCAACAATGACGAACTTCAACACGGAAACACTAGCCAACTCCACAGAAGATGGACGCTCTATAAAGCCTCCCCTCCCGCGTCCCCATACCCTACTCCCCTTACCGGCTGACTCCGCCCCCCCCCGCCCCTAATACCCCACACGGTGCTCCATCGACACGGGACCCACACACCATGTGGCCCTACTAAATGCACGGGAGGGTTGACCCAAAAAACAAATTAGGGCTCTGGCATCCAAAACAAAGAGCAAGTCCACATGACAGTATTACCAAAAACCTCAAAAGACGAGAAAGCCCAAATTTCTAGTAGGTCATTTCTCAAGCAAAGAAGCTAGGAGTTCCACCTCCACCTGAACTATCAACCTTTGGAATCTTAGCGGATGACAAGAAAATAAAAAGAAGCTCAGAGATCCTGCAAGAGGTTTTTGCGAAAGAAAATATAGTGGTTGATGTGATGCACAGAAATTTGGTTCCCCCTCCAGGGGTTGAAGGGAGAAAAGGACTGGTCATCAAAGAGCCTAAATTATTGGAGTCTTCTCCTATAATGGGAACTTTGATCTAGTATTTCAAAGAGAAGAAGAATTCCATTTAGGCACTAAAGGATAATCTCCTCAAGCAAGTAGACTTAAAATGGAATTAATAAGAGGGACTCATCTTTTTTATATATTTTATACCAAGAGGCCTAAGAATTTTTTTAAAAGAAAGCCAGAAGTTTACCCAATTTTGAAGCTAGGAATGATGATGACTAATCTCGCCATAGGCCAAATTGTACTAACTATCAAACTACTTAGAAATTCTGTCTTTGTCATAGAGGGCCAGAATACACATGTCCATGCAATATGCCACTGCCAGTTCATTATTTTTTAAGATAAAAACAAAAATCCCAATACCCCATATCACTAAACAAAACAAAAAAAATAAAAAAAATAAACAAAACATAACTAAAAAAAAATTAAAAATACAAACTAGAAAACACAACAAAAAAAAAACAAAGATAAATAAAACCTAAAAAAACAAAAAAAAAAAAAAAAAACGAAAAACATAACCATAAATAAAAAAAAAACAAAAAATAAACAAACAAAAAAAAAACACCAAAAACAAAAAAAAAAAAACAAACAAAAAAAATACCAAAAAAAACCAAAAATAAAAAAAAAAAAAACCCACTGAACGTCTGGTGTCTACACACCATCACAACCTAAAAACCCCCCCACTCTAAACTCCAACCTTACCACCTCACCCTCCTCCGCCCTCATATACACCCCTCTATACCACCCCCCAACCACACACCCACCCACCCCAAAACAACAAAAGAAACCAACCCCCCCAAACTCGCCCAGCCACAAACCACAACCCCCCCCCGCCCTCACGTTTTCGCAAGAAGTGGCCCCCAAATACTCGCCCCCATGCTCAGTATCCTAGCATACACCAAGACCAACGGCTAAGTCCTTGCAACATAGCCCAGACGTCTGATTGACATCAGGGGTATTGAAGGACTTACCCTGAGTGCACAAGCCTCGCAACCGAGCAACCTCAGATGATTCCAAGTCAAAGGATAACACAGGAAGTTAAAAGATTACTTTACAAAGACATACAACCTCTCATCAGCTGGGGATATATCCAGCTTGATGTAGAGAGGGCAATAACCTAAGTGGTTTTCAAGGAGAGTCCCAGCGAGAGGTGCCCAATGAGATGCCGCCTGACTATGTAAATTAACCCATTGAAGAAGAACAAGCCTGAGTTTTAAGAATTGTTTCTTCTAAAGGAGATCTCTCTAAAGTTTGGGGGAGGTGGGGGGGGAGGATTACTCAGCTCGTTTCCAGTTTGGGCGGGGAAAAAAAATCGAATAACTCAATAGTAACGCAAGCCCAGGCCACAAAACGTTATTTTTTTGACTTTTTTCTTTATTTTGATTTTTTTTTATTATTTTTTATTTTTTTTTACAAACAAAACGCTTGTAACCAAGTACACAGTTGGATCTCTCTAACTTCAAACAACAACAAACCCACCGGCGGCGTCTGGCACAAAACCACTAAACACCCACCCCGGGCGGGGGCGAGCGGCAATTTCCACCATACCCCTTTTCAGTACATTTGGTCCAAAGCGTTCAAAAAAAAAAAAACAACACCACTCACGATTTATTTTTTTAATATGGTCCTGGCTTTACCCATGCGGCAAAAATGAATTAAATAATAATAAATTTAATTAAAATAATTTTAAAAAATAAAAATAAATTAAATATTTTTCCTTTCCGCCCCACCCTATATACCCCTGGCCCAGAGGTTAGAGAGCCCGCATGAAAAAGCCTGCCCGATACCCCCCACACACAAAACATCTCGAGGGGGGCCGTGCACTATCACCCCACCCCTCACTCAACCCCCCACCCCCACCCCCCCACCCAGCAACTTGGTTAAAAAAAAAATAATAAATAATAAATCACACCTCCGCCCCACCCCACCCATAAACCGCCCCACTTAACCCGTCCTTCCAGCCCTCACCCCCTCCGATCATCCCCCCCCCTTTTCACCTTCAACCCCACCCTTCCTCTCCCCCCTCCCCCTCCTATTTCACGCTCCACCCCTGGTTTTCGTGCCTTTTTCTTCAAAGGGGTAATAGCATAGGCAGGGCATTGCCACCTATCTTCTGACCTCTCCCTAGAAAAGAAGAAAAAAAACCACAATAGTCAAATAGCCATCTACATACCAGCTGATAAAATCCCACCCAGCTGATGAGTATGTCTTTTAAGTACATACCTTATAAAAACTTCCTTGAAATATAATGATTGAGAATAATCTTTTTCCTCTCTCTCGTTTCATCTGTTTGAAAAACAAATACTTTTTGAAAAAAAAAGAAAAAAAAAAAAAAAATAAAGAAAAAAAAAAAAAAAATTGAAAAAAAAAAAAAAAAAGAATATATATACCCCGCGCCCCCCTAACAATTCTCCAACAAAATAAACAAATATATTCCCCCTACACCTCCTAATCTCCGCGCCCCCCTTCCTCCCCCCTGCACCCTTGCACCTCTCCTCACCCACCCCCCCACCCCCCCCCCTCCCCATTCGCGACTTCCTCCCCCACAACTCTCCCTTCACCCCCACCCCCCCCCTCCCTTCCCCATCGACTCGACCTCCCAACCACCCCGTATATCCCCACCCCGCCCACCTCCCCCCGCTCCACTCCAATCCCTCCCATCCCACCATCCCCCCTACCTCGCACCCATCCCCTCCATCCCCCACCCTCCCCCTCCCCACTTCCGATCCCTCCCCACTCCTCCCCCATCCGTCTTTCCTCCTCATCTCGCTCCCCGCTCCTCATCCCTCCCACCCACCCCCCACACACGGCCCATCCCCCCTCCCCCTCCGCATCCCCCCCACCTCCTCCCCAACCTACCCATCCGCACTCTCCTCCTCCACTTCATCTCCCACCAGACTATCCGGCCTCACATCCGTTTCCTCTTAATCATCCACCGCCTCCCCCCTCGCCCCGCACACCCCCCAAACCCCTCCTTCAATTCCGCCCGTTTCCCCTCCCCTCCACATTCTTCCAACACAGCCCCTACCTCCTCGCTCCCTTCTCCACTCTTCCGCCCGTCTCCCCCCCCCGCTCTCATCACCCATACACCCCCATCACCCTCCCCCAGCCAGCATCGATTCCAAAACCCACTCCCCTTCCTCCTCCACCCTCCACCGTAATTTTCCATCACCCCAATTCATCAAACATAATAACATCTGAGGGGGGGGGTTGCTTTTTTTTTGGCCTTTGCCGCGGCTAGCTACCGTGAGAGAGGCTGCGAGCAGACGTTGAGGTAGCGCTTTGGGCCAAAAAAGCACGTTCAGCCAAGTGGAGCGAAGTATAATTCCCACTTGTCTATCAATACCCCACTGATTCAAACTGCAGGTCCTTCCAATATTGAGCACTAAATTTTCCGTTTAAATCTAGGCACATATCATTGGGCTCTAAATTGGCCCAACAATCTCCCCCTATTTGAATATAAATTATGCAATTATAAATTATTAGTAAGTGAGACAACATGCTTTCTTCTTAAAAATACATATTCGACAGAGTTGGAATAAAAATACTTCATTAATTCAATTGACAATGCTGTTGTGGCCATGACAATCTAAAAGTTATATTGTACAATTTTCCTAGCCTGATTAGCAATCATGGATCCCTAAGGCCGAAACTACATCTTCAACAATGGTAAACTTCAGCATTTCTTGAAAAAAATTCCTTTTAAGTGACCTCTGGAGTCCCTCTTATAATTCCATTTTGAAGTCTAACTAGCTGAGGAGTAGTGCCTAAATGGAATTCTTCTTCTCTTTGAAATACTAGATCAAAGTTCCCATTATAGGAGAGACCAGTGATGCCTAATTGAGGTGACTCTTTTGATGCCCATCCTTATTCTTTTCCTACTTCCCTTCAACCCCTGGAAGTGGAACCAAATTCTGTGCTATCACATCAAAAGAACCATATATTTTTTCTTTCGCAAAAACAAGCTCATTGCAGGATCTCTGAGCTTCTTTTTATTTTCTTGTCATCCGCTAAGATTCCAAAGGTTGATAGTTCAGGTGGAGGTGGAACTCCTAGCTTCTTTGCTTGAGAAATGACCTACTAGAATTTGGCTTTGAGGTTTTTTGGTAACTGATCATTTGACTTGCTCTTTGTTTTGGAAGCCAGAGCATGAACCTCAAGCCATTCACTGAACCTCAGTGTTTTTAGTCTGAACTTATCATGAATAACAACATTTAGTAGATCATTTCCTCTTGTGATCCTCATTGTTGCATCGTTGGAGGAGCTGACTCTGCAGTTAATTTTTGTAATTGGCAGTTCATCAGCCCTTTGATTAATACAGTCATTGTATTCATTGAGCATCTGGGTCCTCTTTGCCTCATACTCAGCTATCTTTTAAGCCTGAGCCTTTTTGTTTTGCCGAGTTCACATCCTTTTTAGAGACTCCTCTAACTTCTCCTTTTCAGATTTGAGATCAGCTAGTCTCTTCATCTCCTTAACTTGAGCTATAATATCCTCATGTGTCAGCTGCTCATCTAGAGTGATAAAGGACTTGAACTTTGGCATTTTTGGCACATATCCTCCTTTTTCAATGTAAGGCATAATATCTTTCAAAGGTTCTTCAGTAGCAATGCCTTTTACTTTGGATTCATCTCTAGGAGGAGTTGGCTCTCTGGGAGGAGTAGGAGAGAAAATGGATGAAGTGGTCTGAGTGAGGTGCTCAGAGAACTGATCAAATGACATTTTGGAAATCTCAGTCCTTGGGATAGGTTCAGGTGGAATAGAGTTCAGTGGTGTTGGTGATGGAATTGATGATGTTGGGATTAGAAACTTCAACTTCTTGATAGGTGGTTCATCATCTGAGTCTTTTTGCTTTAAAGTGTCTTCTACTAAAATCTTTGCGCGGAGGCAAAATAAAGAAACCTTGTTAAAGTTCCATAGTTTTTTTTTCCTTTATTTTTAGAATATTAGAGATGGGGGGGGGGGTTCTTACTGTAGTTGTAGTTTCTTGAGCAGTTGATTGCTCCCCTTGAACATTAGCCATGTGAGCATCCTCTGACTGTTGCTCCCCCTAAGCGGGATCAGGGTTCTGAGCATTTTCTTTCTGAGCTGGTGATTCAGATTAATTTTCTCCTCCTACCGTTTCCCCACTCAAGCATTAGCTTTTTAAAAGACTTGCTACTTGACTTAAGAAGAAAATCTCATGTTCTGAAAAGCTTGAAAAAAGATCAGAGGACTTTTAGGTAGTTTGGTAGCAAATGGAGATTCAATAGATGTCAGCCGATCAATACAAAACCTATTCCCTTGCGCATACACTTTTTGCTTGACTGATTTTCCCCCCATCTTGTTCGATGACTTTGCTTAGTTCTTTCTGAAGGCATACCAAAACCTTACGACTCTCTCCAGAGTGTTTGAATGCATTAAATTCCTTGTTCAAAGGCTGAGAAAATTTTCGGAAAGCTGATCTTGTAAGGACTTTTGAACAGTCATAAGAGGCCATATCATCATCAGCATTGAACGGAGACTAAGTTAAGAGCCGAGAGTCTTCCTCTTCTCTTGCACTGGTATTGAACATATCGAAAGTGAGATGGTTCAGCATGCAAAAAATGTGAATTTGAGCATTACATCAAGCTGTGTTTGGCTGACAACTTCTTGATAGATTTTGATTTCTCTGTCTTTGTGTCAACGGGACTCTCTCCGGTGTGACTGAGCAAGCCTTATTCCTTCTGATCAATTTCCATTCATTATACTATCAATGTAATAACCCCCCCAAAGACTCTAAACCAGATTCCTTCAATTCCTCCTGAACATTTTGTTCTAGTACCTGCATAAAAGTGTTAGTTGAAAAAGTGAATTTGTAATGGAGTGAAGGATAGCTATTCACTGACCCTAAGAAGACTGGGTGTGATTATCCACTCCCCTTAAAAGTTTTAAAACATTTTGGGACATCCTCTTTTCAATTGGGAAACTTGGGGTGGTTAGTTCAATTCATACAGGGGTCGACTTTCATGCATAAATGGGTTAATCCAGCAAAGTCTAGAGTTTTCAGAGTCAAATGTCAGGCATTATTAGCCTTTCAGTATCATCCCTTGAGTGCAGACACAGAGTGTACAAAAATTTAGGAATATAAGTGCTTGACAATCTTGACTAATCTATTGGGTGGAGGGTAGGACCCTTAACGGTCACCACACATCTCTCCTAGCATAAGTTTTGGGTGTAGTTGCTTGAAAGCCGCTTTAATATTTAAAAAAAAAAAAGCTATAACCTTTTTGGCATTCAGCTGTCTTAGGGGCTGGTTATACCTTGCTCCTTTTGCCGACTCAGAGGCTACGTAGACTCTTGGTGGCGTAGCGGTGTCTCCAGCGCCTTGGTTTCATAGGAAGAATAACCCTGACCTATATGAAGAAAGAACTTTGGTTTGGAAGAAGGGGGATTTTCTTCTTCTGTGGCTTCGGGTCCATTGGTGCTTTGCAGCTAAGTGACAGGTCTTGCACAGCGATCCTAGAATAAGGACTATGTCCAGCACATCATCAACAATCACTTCCTCAAAGGAAAGTATCAAAGACTGTTTAGACTGTGGAAATAAGTTTTAGCTACTTTAAAATAAGCATAATGTGAAGTCAAACTGACTTTCAGAAGCCAATGGAGTCTAGATAAGGAACGCATGAAATGGTGTAAGGTTTTACTACAGTGAGATCATCATTAGATATGATGTCCTTTCTCTTCCAGCAGTCTTTTCTTAAAAATCAAGGATAGGTACCGTTGTATAAAACAAATATTTGGCCTCCATATGCGTCTTCCATGTTTGAATCTTATGAAGTTCATGTCAGAAACGATGATTCCCCCCAATGTTAATCTCCCAGCTCCCAGATAAGACGACTATATTGTTGATGGTCCTGCTATTATCAAATTTTAGTTGGTCATTACCCTGCCATCCACACACAAACTTTGATAAATATATTACATGAAAAGTCTCCAGATGGGTGTAAAATACTTGATCTTTAGAGGTGAAGAGTTAACAAGGACAAAGGATGAAAGGGATGGGTTGTCCTTGTCAACCAAACCCAAAGTAGCCAACCCAGCCCTTACGGCCTCCTTGGGGGGGGGTGTAGGTACAACATTTTCACAAACAGGTAGACCAGTGGTTGATATAAACTCTTCTTGAGTAAAGGACAAGGGATTTTTTACTAATGAAAGTGAGAAGGTGATGGTCTTGGTTGCCTCATGCTACCTTTGCCGGTATTCCAAAATTCTTTTTGAGGGTAATCTACGTAATTTTTGCGAAGGGTGTCTGGTTAAAGCGGTACTTATGCAACTATTTGATAGAAAGGTAAGCATGGGATGGTATAAAACATTTGGGTGCTCAAGCAGTGCAACTGCATTATAGGTAAGCAATGATGGAACACCTCCTGACACTATTAAAGTTTACTCTTTGATGATGGTACGAGATGAGATGATTGTTTGACGCTGTTGCATTCTGAAGCCAATTTGATTTGTTTAATTTTTTTTTTGCATCTTTTTGAATGAAAATGTTGTAAGGTGAATTATCCAATGGAAGTTATTACGGTTTTAGGAGAGTGTGCCCACTGGCATGTGTGGTGAAAAGACGACGCTAGTTATCACCCCAACAACAATTTTTAAAATATATTGAAATCAAAAGTGATTTGATGCTAGCCCCTATTTTTTGAAAATAAATAACCATTGACAGTTTAGAAATGCGTGACGCTCATTGGTAACATATGCAATTCACGTTGAAATGTGCTTGGGAGGTATGGCGTCGCATGTATAATATTGTTTGGTTCACGTCAATTACATCCCTACGTCATGCCGTTTTCATTTATGGCTGTCATGCCCCCCCCCCCGTAGAATGCCTCAAGACTCAAGACAAGTTAAGAACGTGGGATGTTGGTCCAAATACGGGCTTGAACTTACTATGCTGCCCTCTTTGTGACGTGCAAAGGGACTCCCATAAGCATCTCTTTTTTGAGTGTACATTCTCTTATAATTTATGGGTGTATGTTCGTGATCTTGTTGATTTGGATGGTGTTTTGCCTCTTCTTCAAGATATCATTTTCGGTTGCTTATCAGCCCATGGTAATTCAACGGTCTGGCTAAGGTGTATTTTTGGAAAACTCATATTGGCTGCTACATCGTATTTTATATAGAGTGAGCGTAATAATTGTTTATTCAGAAACACTAAAAGATCGTTAGAAGATATTCGTGATTGTATTATGGTCATGGTTCGCTTAAAGCTTTTGACGTTTAAATTCAAGAATACTTATAATGTTAAACGCTTGCTTGAAAGATGGAAGATGCCTATGACGTTTAGGCTTTATGGCTGCTGATTGTTTCCTTATGTGTGTTGTTTATCCTACATCGGATGTGCTTGTGGAAGATCTCAAGAGAGTTTGGTTTCCAAATAGGGAGTTTCAAGTGAAATTTTTACTCTTTTTTCCTTCTCCAGGGTTTTTCCCACTGGGAAGGTTTTTTAAGGAGGCAATCTCATTTGGATCGTTTTCATCCCTATTTCTGGCTTGTTGAAGTTACAGCTTGGAGAATTTATAGATCGAACTGGGATGTATCTTAGGTTCTTGTTTATGATAGGGTGATATCATTAGAGGCATGTCTCTAATTGATTTAGTGGTATTTCAAGCTTTTGCTTGAAGTTAATGTGCACGTCAGTCCCATTCCATTGTACTTAACATTTCTGTGATCAAGATAACTTTTACCGGGGGTCACCCTTTACCCAAAAAATAAAAGTTATTTGAAGTTTCGCATAAAATACAATGGATAAAACTATCACAGAAACGTGGGCCCCCTTTTGGCCGCCTATTCGGATAATATAGTTTCCGCCTTTTTTAGAAATTTGGTAGGATTAAATCTGAAAATAAATTACTATGAATGTTTGTCTTATGAACATTGGGTAGTTACATATAAGTACCTTAAAACATTTAATATTCAAGTCAGAGATCACTTAAATCCTTTTTCTTATCAGAGACATGTTTTCGAATATTGAGCATACCCAACTCATCGACCAATCTAGTAAAGCTAGGCTCAGCTAGTGGTTTAGTAAAAATATCAACTAGTTGTAAATCAGTGGGTACAAAATGAAGCTCAATATCCCCTTTCAAAATGTGGTATCTGATGAAGTGATATCTTGTCCACATGATGACCCGCCAACAGGGCCAGGACGGAAACGTGATCTGAGGGCCGTGACTCATACACAATCCGAACACAAAGCAATAAAGAACGACCACTAATCATGGACGTTTGAAAAATAGTTGTACTCATTGCATAAGAAAAATAAATTAAGTTTTACAACCAGTCATACGAATAAATGGTTAAAAAAGAAATAAATGTAGCGAACATAACAAAGTTTGATAATGACAACGAGTATATAAATAGATAAGTCTTGAAATTGGTGAAGTCACATAGCACATAGACTCCATTTAGCATCAAGAATCAAGCCAAGCTAAGCACCTAAGAAAACATGTTTAAAACGTCAACATAATGTTGGTGAATTCATAGGTTTAAGTTAATACAAGAGTGGACCACAAGATTTCAAAACGTATACGACTACTATAACAGATACAACATCACATAAAGAGTATTTACTATTACGCTAAGCTCATGACACCGATGCTAATAATAACAGGGCATATCATATCATGCCACATAGTATTCCTGCCCTTAACTGGTGTTCCAAACCAAAGACCACCACAACGCAAATCGACATGACATATATCCGTTTGTTCTTCGTTAAGTGGAACCAAAGCAGATAGGGATAATTAGTCCCAATAGATCTATTTACGCATTCGCGCTCACTTAACCAATCCATTTGGCCATAGGTGACTAACGGTTCATGATAGTTCGGGCAATAGTGGTTTGTAAGCAAACTTAGGCAACACATAAACATGTAAAACTCACGTTAAGAACTTGTGTCCAATTTTAAAAGCAAACAATGTTTCTCACCCTAAAGTATAAAGCATTTGAAAATCGGTAAAACGTGGGGCTATGAACTCACCTTAAGCAAGTAGTGAATCCATAATCAACGAGGAAGAAATAAAGCAGAAAGGTCCTACACGCGACCTAAATAAATGGCGTGTCTTAGGTAAACGAAAGATAACCGAACTTGTACGACACACTTTCAAGAGAAAATACATCCATATGTGTTTGTGCTTTAGTTTGTTTAATAAAGTATGACTAAATAAAATTACAAAGTTTTTCGTTAAGTCTTGGCGTTTATCCACAAATTACTACTTTTAGAAAGTTTCTATTTTTAGGAAAGTTTTTAGTTTCAAGACGTTAATACCGTCCCCTATATTTGTTAAGTTTCCATATTTCAAAATGCGCTAACTAATCATAATCGCTAAACTTCCAAGTCCGATCCGCTAAGTTTTACCAAACTTACTATTTTTAGTAACTTTATCGTTTTTCCTAAAATATGTTAATGACGTCTTCAACTGATGCTAATATATATATGTGTGTGTTACTATATGTTTCGCTAGGGTTTAGAAAGTCCAAAAATGTCTGAAAGTGTCCGAATACCCCTTTTACTATGACCAAGAAATACTTACAAGAATGAAGAAACAAGTAGAGAATCAACACAGAATCTATACCAAGAGAAACTAGATCTACAACAACCACACTTATAAAATAGAAACCCTAATTTTATAATATCTTGAGAAAACTTGGAAATCAACCAACCAATACTTGGATCTACCTTAGAAACCCTTGGAAATGAACTTAGAGTGTTTGGATCTTGAAGAAAATCAAAAGTTATGGATGTGTTTGTGGGTGTGTTTGTTGCCGCGACTCAAAGGAAGCAAAAGGGAGAGAAAGAAAATTTTGTGAGGCAAGTATTGTGATGAATGACCTAACTTGTGAGAACATGATGTATTTATAGTGCCAAAAGGACCTAGGGTTAAGATAAGAAATGAACCATGGCTTGGTGAAAGGCTTATCAAAATGGTGCACCAAGGACCTTATGGTCCTTGTGGTTCGTGTGTGGCTAGCAACAAGGGGGAGGGGACCAAAACCCTTTTCTTGGGCACCAAGATGAAATATTATTGGTTATTTTTCGAGTTGCTCACGTGGTCCAATTCTTGCAAGTGAAAATGTGGCAATGGCAAGGTTTAAGACAAGGGGTCACTATCTCCATTTCATGCATGCAAACTGCCAGAAATAAAGTGAAATGATTCTTCTTGATTTAATTTGAGACTTGATGTTATGTTTGGTTGAGTTAGGGCGTACGAATTTAAAAAGGGAGGAGGGGGAATGAAGTTTTTAACATTACAATGCTTGACGGATGATAACTCGAGTTTACACGAAAAGATTGTGGGGTTTCGGGGTTTTGTTTGGTCAAAAACGCGAAAAACACAATTTAAAAGATAAAACCCTAAAAAAATATCGAAGTGATTAAAAATCATGAAACACTTAGAGAAGTTAAAATATCTCATATAAGGCCTAAATTTATTAATACCGTGTCGGGCCGAGCGCCCGTGAATGTTTTTTAGATTTACGCGGTTTAACTTCCCGATAAACTCTCAGATTCAAACGTAACGTATAAAAGTAAAAAATAATGATCGGAAAATTTAAAATATTGACCTGAAATTTATGGGGTGTGACATATCTGATGTCAATATGTTTTGTCCTAGAATGCAATACTAGATTGTTAGAAATGACAATGACACTTGTATTATCACAAAATATGAGCACCTTGTCATAGAGAACATCATAGTTAGCCAGCAGACTCTTGATCCAGAGGACCTGAGCACAACATCCAGCGGCAGCCACATACTCAGCTTTAGCTGATGACATTGCCACAGAGCTTTTCTTCTTTACACTCTAACATACTAACTTTCCACCAAGTATTTGATAGCCCCCTAAGGTGCTCTTTCTATCCAAGTTACATCCAGCATAGTCTGAGTCATAGTATGCTTTCAAATCGAAGCCTGATCCTTTTGGATACTAGAGGCCTAGATTTGGAGTTCTTTTAAGATACTAGAAAAATATTTTTACAGCAACAAGGTAGGATTCCTTGAGGTTAGCTTGATATCTAGCACAAAGACATGTAGAGAATTGGATATCAGGTCTGCTAGCTGTAAGATACATCAGTGTCCCTATCATGTCCTAAAACAATGTCTCATTAACAGAGACCCTTGACTCATCAAGACCTAAATTGTGTGGGGGAAGCATAGGACATTTCACTAAGGCACTGTCAGCTAGATCATATTTTTGTAAGTAAATCTTTAACATATTTTTCTTGACAAATAGATATTCCTTTAAAATCTTGTTTAATTTGAAAGCCTAAAAATAAGTTAGTTCACCCATCATACTCATTTCATATTTCTTAGTCATTAGCTTGGCAAACTATTTACTAAGCTTTACACTAGTTGACCTAAAAATGATATCATCCACATAAATTTGTACAATTATAACATCACTATTAGTTTTATAGGTAAAAAGAGTGTTGTCAATGGTACCTCTGACAAACTTGTGCTGAATAAGAAATTTTAAAAGAGTTTCATACCATGCTTTGGGAGCTTGCTTTAGCCCATAAAGAGCTTTATCCAACTTACAAACATGATTTGGAAATTTACTGCTTTCAAACCCAGGAGGTTGTTAAACATACACCTCCTCTGAGATTTTCCCATTCAAAAATGCACTTTTTACATCCATCTAATACACCATAAAACCCAAGTAGTCTGCATAAGCAAGAAAGATCCTAATGGCTTCCAGTCTTGCAACAGGTGCAAAGGTTTCTTCATAATCAATCCCTTCCTGCTGATTATAGTCCTGAGCAACCACCCTTGCTTTGTTCTTTATGACAACCTCATTTTCATCCATCTTGTTTTTCCAGATCCACTTGGTCCTAATTATGGTTTTACCATGAGGTTTAGGAAACAAGGTCTAGACTTTGTTCTTACAAATTGATTCACTCTCTTGCATTGCAATGATCCATCCTTCTTCTTCCAAAGCTTCAATAAGCTTCTTTGGTTCCATTCTAGAGAGAAAGTTAACATATAGACATTCATAAGCTGACACAGCTTTTGAGTCTATAACCCTACTTCTAGTTGTGATACCAGCAAGAGGTTTTCCAATGATGTTAACAAGTTTAATGCGTTTTTCTCTTGACCATTTATCTTGTGGAACAAGAGATTGTTGGATGTCTTCAGTTGAGGGTAAAAGAATTAGCGAGGGTGATCACCACTGATTGGTTTCATTTGTAATATGTCCTTGATATTCAGTAGAATTGCAAATTATCAGCTGATTTAGATTGATCAAGTTCATTGAGAGCTGGGTGATCATCAGCTCCTGTGAGCTTAAGTGGTTCTTCAAAAGAGACGGAGTTCTAACGAGTGGGCGACACAGAGGGTGAAGTGTTTTCATATACAGGTATATAGGGAAAGTACTCAATATTGGAAAGACATTAAGTAACTTCACTCATGGGTTCAAAGAATCCATCATCTAGGAAGGATCTATTTTCATTGAAGTTGATTGCATCCCCGTTCAGTGCTGGATTTAGAAATTGCTTCATCATCTTCATTGAAATGTGACAGTAACAATTTCTTCCATCTTGTCTTCTGATGTATGAATACCCTTGAAACTTTGTCAACTGGAAGTACCAAGGAAGAAACCATCATCAACCTTTTCATTAAACTTTCCCAAGTGGTCCCTATGGTTATGAATATGCACAAGACACCTAAATACATAAAAATAGCTGATATCAGGAGATCTTCCTTTGAACACATAATAGGCTGTCTTACCATGTATTTTTACTATGATGGATCTGTTTTGAATGAAGCAAGCAGTATTGACAGCTTCTCCCTAAATTTGTTTAAGTAGTTTTGCACTATTTAACATAGTTCTGGCTGCTTCTATCAGAGTTCTATTTCTTCTTTTAGCAACCCCATTTTGTTCAGGACAAGGAGATGAGAAATTCTGAGATATACCCTTTTCATCATAGAATTCTTCTAGCTTGTGATTTTTGAACTCTGTTTCATTATCACTTCTCAACGCCTTTACCCTTACTTCATTGAGGTTTTGCATCAGTCAGTAATAAAGGACATAATACAGTTAGCTGCATCACTCTTTTACTTGAGGCAAAATACCTTGGTGTACCTTGAGTACTCATCTATAATTATAAGGGTATATTTGTTATGGCTGATGGTGAATGCGATTTATTTTAATATATTTTTACCAAGTTTTAAATTTATAAAACTCGATTCACCTGACAAACGCACTAACGGGCAGAGAACCCGATCGTGAGTAGTATAGAGATGGTAAATCCAAGGTCGTCCCAAGAGCTAAGTGTTAATTAGTTTTAATTTAAATTGTCACGTTGAAAATGGTTTTAAAGATGATTTATAAAATAACAGGAAAGTAAATTGCGAGAAAGTAAATTAATAGAAGTAATCAGGGAGAGAAACGTGCTATCCTAGCCAATTCATTACTACCACTATAACTTATGTTTTCCTATGCAATGTTATATCATGATTTCATTAGTGGTTTCTAAAGTCGACATGCCTAAATAGATATATTTAGTCTGCCCTATAATTACTGCGATCCCAAATCCATTAAAAGTTACGCATACATGGCAACCAATTCATAGTGATTTAATCCCAACTATCCCAAAGAACTGGTCTAATAACCTAAACAGATTATTAACACTCTCTAAAAGAGTTCTCGTACTTTTTAAGTATATTATGTGATAGAGGCGGTAACAGGATTAGTTCCTACACTGGGGATAGCGGTTAAAACCTTCCCTAGTACCAATGTTAATCCCACGTTCAATTGGTAATCTAATAACAAGATTAACAGGGTCTAAACCACCAGCAATACTACCAAAATCCAGGGTTACACGATAGTCAAAAGGATCTCCAACGAAACCATGATCTAACAGGAAACAAACATTATAACGATAGTAAATTCATGACTAAGCCAACACTTAAAGTGCTTAGCCGCTCATGGCAACAAGAAAGAAAGAATTAAGAAAGGTAATAATATATTGAAAACTCATAATTCTTACAGATGCGGTTTATGAACGATTGAATACAAAATTAATATAAGTGTGATCTCCTTTGGACTTCTGGTGGAATTCTTCGAGCTTTGGAGGCCTTGGTCACCCCTTGGATCTGTGGTGTGTTGATTGATGCTAAAGTGGCTGAATGAGGCCTCTATTTATAGATTTTAAATCTGTTATGGCAAAACCTTGTAGAGTGTTATGTCGTAAAGTACTGACGAGGCTTTCCATGTTATAGGCATAAAATATGTTATGACGTAACTAATTATCCATGTTACACCGTAATGCTGACTAGGATGACTCAACCTTCTATAATAATAATGTTACGGCGTAAACCTTACGTGTGGTTACACCGTAATCTTGCTGGGTGACGTGTCTTGCCTTGAATATGTTACGGCGTAACACTATCGTAGGTGTTACGCCATAAACCTTTGTAAGATTCCGTGTTTTCTTCATTTTTATGTCCTTTTCCCGTGTTTCTTGTCACATACTGGCATTTTACCTGAAAACAAGGAAATAACCATAAAAGTATTTAATTCAAGTACTTATAAGATAATTGCAAGTATTTTTTAGGGAGAATTAACACTAAAAAGTATCAAATATTTGATGTAATCAAATATCCCCCCACTTGAATTTTGCTTGCCCTAAAGTAGACCTGTTAGAATAGTTTATAAAAAGATTTCTTTGATTTAACTCAAAGAAATGAATCTATAAAAGACTTATGCTAGAAACATCAAAGCCGAACACCTCACAAAAAGGGGATCAAAAATCACTCAACTCTCAACTAGTCTAAGTGTTCATTTTCGGTGATCGCTCAACTGCACAGTCATAACATGTATTCTATCATAAGCTTGGAGAGTACACAAATCTGCACCAGTTAGAGTTAGGGTCTAAACAATTCTTAAAGGCAACATGGGTGACATAACACAGGTTTATTGGGTGATATAAGGGTTAGGATAGACATGGGATACACATTTAATTGGTGTTAAGATAAAAACACAAAACAAATAGTCATATATATTCTAAGGTATCCATAACAGGCTACTGTTCATCCATAGTCCAAGTCTTCAAGTGCAAAAATCTGATCATATCATCATAATGGGTTAGCTAATAATGAGATCTTACGGAGCGTGCTAACCCATTCTTCACTAGGTGGCTTATAGTTGCACCACCTTTAATTTGTTTTTATTTTTATAATACTCATGTACATTACATATCGCATATCCCCCCACTTGAGATAAATAGTATCAAAAGTGACAATACCGGGGGCTCTTCCATGATCATAATAATACGTCTTCAATGAAAG
Source organism: Tanacetum coccineum (assembly GCA_026074375.1). Taxonomy (NCBI): domain Eukaryota; kingdom Viridiplantae; phylum Streptophyta; class Magnoliopsida; order Asterales; family Asteraceae; genus Tanacetum; species Tanacetum coccineum. The sequence continues at coordinate 24,144 of BQNB010090023.1, forward strand.
TGCCAATCTTCAAACCATTTTCCTGAACCATAGACTTAGGTAGCCAGAAATTTCATTACAAGAATAAATATAGACTATAGGGTTGGCTAAGGTGAAATGGTGAAACGAAACATATAATATTGGGTGAAAACATAGATTGGCTAGACAAGGGTGATCTAGGGGTATCTTGCACTAATGATGAGTGCAACAAGAGGGTTTTTAACATTGGAGGTCGACAAGTCAGTGTAACAAGTCGATAAAAATAGACATATAGGCTACTTGGGTGAATTCCTAAATGTTTCCTTCTCGAACCATCTATTCCTGCTAATCAATTAGGTCTCGAAATGATGTAGAGGTGATAAGGTGTCATTTTATACACTTTTTCAGGGTCGTTTAACCCCTAAATCATGTGTTTATGCCCGTAAATAGGTACTTAATTGTTCCTTTTTAGGTATTCAGCATTTGGAAGGCATTTGGAGGAAATACACGTGACTTGGGCTCATTTGGAGAAGAAACGGATCAACACCAACATTGCTCAAGAATTTCTCCTCAGAAGCTAGAGACGGCGTCACAGATTACACGTGAAGCCGTCATAAATCCTACCACGACAGCGTCACAAGATACCACGATTAAAACGCGACGCTGTCGTAGCGATTTTCTTATAAATACAAATCCGATTTTAGGGTTTTAGTGTGTAACTTTAGAATAAAAAGAGGGTATGAACCTAGTTCGTTTAGCAGCTGTTAGGGACGATTTTAGGGCATCAAAACCCTATTGTACTTCCTTCAATTAATGTTCTAATCAAGTAAGACTTATTTAATCATTCAATATG
>BQNB010090024.1:0-27255 GCA_026074375.1 Tanacetum coccineum
CCAAAACCAAACGCACGCCTTGCGTTCCTTTTTGAAGTCAAACCAAACAAACCCTAATTCCGCGGTTTAACCCCGCGGTTTAGGTTAAATCGCCAAAACCCTAAATCTAGCGATTTAGGGGAGCCGGTTTAGGTGAGAAAACTGAAATCCCTAAAGGGTTTAGGGTTCGGTTCGTGGGTTTTTGGGAAGAGGAAAGCACCGAATTATTTAGTGTTTTGGGAGAAGATAGAATGAAGAATGAGGGATATGGGTTGTGTGTATATAGGCACCCTAATAACCCTAATTCTTGTAAGAAAAGATTAGTATAATTCTCATAATTAAAACAAATATTTCTCCTTCCTTTTCTCCTCCTATAACCGGCCACAAACACCCCTTCTAGAACCTTGGGGAGTTTCGGCCAAACAAGCCACTCCTTGAGGTTCGGGTTCTGTCAGGTCGATCTTGAGAACTCTTCTGAGTCACGTGTCGTCGTCCCCAGTCTAGAAATGATATTGTCAATCAATAAAGAACCCGTTAGAAGGAGTCCCGAGGCCGGGGCCCAGGGACCACCTTCCGACGGTCGTAGATAGAGTATATGTTGTTATTTGTTTTCAATTAGTGCATTTTTTAGCAATGTACAGTGTTAATTTAATCAAAAAATTTGGAATGAAATGTATAGTCCTTTAGATGTTTTTTGTCTATCACAATATGCACAAACAATTGTGATATACTAGATGGTTATAGCACGAGTGAATAACAATGTAAAATTTGTCATGGTCCTAATCGGAAGAACTGCTGCCACCACCTCCATCATCAGCAGCAAGTTCCTCTCCAAGTGCTACTCCAAGTAATGCCGCCCCGACTCCAGCTCCAAAATCAAGCAAAGCTCCTCCAATGCCTTTGTTCTTTTTCTTTTTCTTCTTCTTCTTCTTGTCTTTTTTGTCCTTGTGATCTTTGTCCTTATGGTCTTTGTCTTTGTCCTTGTGCTCTTTGTCCTTTTTGTCATTTCCATTGCTGTAGTACTCATTCCCATAAGGGGGTTGCCCGGGTTGTGCTGGTGGGTATGCGCCATTTGGTGGGTAAGGCTGGTTCGCAGGGGGATATTGGTTTGGGTATGGACCATTTGGTGGTGGTTGATTCGCGTTTGGATCGTTTGGTGGTGGTTGGTTAGGGTATGGACCATTTGGTGCAGGTTGGTTTGGGTATGGTCCATTAGGTGGCTGAGCCATTCTGCCAACTATACTAGACCTATTAGATTTTTTGGGTTGGTATTTTCTTCCCTTTCTCTAGTGGGAATCAATTTATGGGGGTGAGATACATAGGAGAAAGTTGTGAATTTGAGACAAGTTAGGAGAATCATATAAATGATAGAAAGACCCTCATTTTACTCCCTCTCTCTCATAGTATGATGCATATATCTTTCCACCATCGAATCTGGCAGGTCGAAGGAGATTCTATAACAAATTTAAGGTCATGTCAAACTTAGAAATTCATAAATGTAAAAATCTCGCGTAGCTAAATACGCAACTATGATGACAAATATAAATATTAAAATAGCACTGTATTTTTTTGTTCAGGGGCGTAGCAATATTTTGTATATGTTATTTCCACAACAAGAAGTCTAAACATTACTCATTTAAATTGTTATGTAACACAAAATAATGAATATTACCAACTCTCATGAGTCGCAACATACAAATTAATGAATCATGCATGCTAGGGTACGCCTAGAATTTGTGATCGTGGTTTCTTATCATCTTTCTTATCTTAATTATATTTCTCATTTGATCTTAATTAACTCATAGTCTTGACGTAAAAAGTATTTAGCATTGATTTTTTTTCTTTCCAGTTGTATCATCGTTTATAGAAACATACATTTCTATGCAACTTAAGTATTACCAAACTTCATGTCTTTATAAATTTATGTATTTGCTAAGCGTCATAACATTAGTAGACATAATAGTTTTAAAAAACAATAATCAAATGCTTTAAATTAAGAATAACTAGTTAACCTGATGACTAATTGGATATTAAGACAGCGTAACATAATAAACGACAGCTTTGCTAATTTACTTTCTGTTTTTTAACCATGGATTTCGACTTTTTTGCCGACTAATCACGGGTCCAATTTACATATTTCATTTAAGCTAATTAATACATTTGCGTTATAAATGACGTTTATGGCCAAACTTACTCGTTCTAATCCTATTCATACGTTGTGCCGCAAAAAATGTGTCCCAGAGTTTGATTTATAGCTACACTTCCACAATGTATAACAAAGAAAACAAGTTCTGCAGTCATCATGAACTACCCTTATGCTACAGGAAATTTCCACGTGGTCCATAAACATGGAAAGATGTTGCGTTTACAAGTAAACTATACATATCTACAAATCCATAAGAAACTAACCTCATGTACAAGTTTAGTTACAGAGCTACTACATTCATACATCATGGCCCGTCAAGATAAGGTTGCTTCTGATGGTTTCAAGAAATTGTGATATTCCACCACGGTCATGTCGCCACCAGCTACTGGATCAAACTCACACCAGTAGAAGCTGTAAAATACAGTTATAACTCTTATGTCAATTGCTAAATAAGATTATCGAATGAGTTTTTCTTGCAATTGTATACAATCTATATCTACATTGAATGCATGTAGTCATTCTTATAATGATGCGATTGCAGGAGCTTAGAAAAGAATGTTGTACGTTATTTATTACCTCCCATCCATGCCGAGGATCACAATCGTGTTCTTCTGGTGACCGAAACCAACAACATACTGCAAACCCTCATTTAAATGAAGACGAGCCACTGACCATTCTGAACTGAAATATGAAATATTTAGGCAGTACACCTGCAAGATGGTTACCACAAATTTCTACTAATGCCAGGGATAATAAGAGGATTTTTGGATTTTGATAATGACAATTGTGACAATAGATAATTCTTATTAATTAGGTGCCAAATACTTACATACCATTAGCAACAATCTGATTATCAAAAGGTACAACATATAATAATTTGATTCCCCCTTTCTTATAGCACAGTTTGAGATACTTTAACTCCGATGTAACGAGATGTGTCTTTTATAGACAAGCATGCCCCATTTAGAGATTTTACGTAATAACTTCATAAATCTTTAAAATCTGTGAAACACTCAAACAGCTAACAATTACAACCTCAAACAACAAAACACCCCTCTATCTCTGACAATTCATTTGTAGCTAATCAATAGGGATGAGGTTTCCGTGTTCAGGTGGTTACCCAGGGATGGCAAGCCTTTTTGACTCAGATGTACCCGGCCTCACCGGTTTAATCCCAGGACCCTTTCCGAATTCCGACCCTTCCTGTAGAAATTAAATGACATATAATATCAGGGATTAAAACAGAGAGGTTGGATAAAGTGAAATAAATGAATAGCCATTTTATTAGAGTTGAAAGGTTAAAGAGATGGGAAGAGTGTGTATGCTAGAGAGAAAACACACACACACACTTTTACAAAAGTGAACTTCACCCCTCCATGGAAGTATGAAGGGGGTATTTATAGTCTTAGTGACACTTAACTATTGTAACTAGTCATTATTAGTCCCTACGTGTCACGCTATAAATGAACTAATGTAATTCCGGATATGTCACCATATTTTAAGGCTAACAATCTTCCCCCAATATGTGGACACATACGGAATTACTTACAACGTTCCTAACAAGTACAAATACAATTAAATAAAGTCTTCCAAAGCGCTTCTAAAGCTAAAGTTGTCTTCTGAGTTCTCCTTGTCTTAAAACTTGTACTCTATCTTGGATCTTCATTGTCTTTACTTGTTCTAGAACCATTGTAGTATGCATGAACTGGATTAACTTCCCCCCAATTCATGCAGCATGTCTTAAAAATCTTTCTTCATAGACTCCTTTTTGGCAAAGTTTCTGAACTAGCTTCCCCCCAAACCAACATCCCTATCTTGAGCAGATTCTGAAACTTTGAAGTAGCTTGAACAATCTTCTACTTGTCATTGACGTACACAACGGAATTTTGTAGAAGTCAAACCACACCAACGACCACTGCTTCTTGTCATTAGGGCTTGGTGAATATTCGTCCGGGGGTGCATGCGAGAAATCAGCAACAATTCTTCTCACGTATGCAGAATACTTCATAAACCATACTAAGTAAAGTAGTATACACTACTTCCCCCAAGAAGTTGACACGGTAACATCAAAGTCAACTAAGTCCCGGATGTACACATTTTCTCCCATGATGGTTTCCAACTCTCGGAAGCATCATTGTCGTGTACGTCCATATACTCGAGAAGTTCTTATCTTAAGCACAAATCTTGAAATCCAAACAAAGCATTACCCTCTTGTCTTCAGAAATCGTAGAGGAGATGAAGCAAGAATCAAGAAAACTTGGTATAATCAAGGTCTTGTATGTGAATGTCGTTGAAGAACTTTGAGAATTTTGCTTAGACTGTGAAGTACCTTTGTCTTGAAATAGGACAATAATATCCCGTGAGAATTGCAGATTACATCTCAACCTTATACTCTCTGGCTAACTTACCAACCTCGTATTCTGTCGGCTATTGTTGTGACTAGTTGGTGAAGTAAACCTGATATACCAAACTTGAAAAAGAAGTGAAATCCCCTAAATTTGTTACTTAAGATTGCACTGTTATGATTGAAGAACGATGCAAGATTAAATCTATAAGTACTCTATACCCCAGCAGAAAAGTATAATAAGTACAACACCTCTTAAAATTATCCACATCGACTTCTGCGTGTGACACTGAGTACTACAACGTAACTCCTTTAAGTGATAGTTATTCAGGTCTGCAACCAACCACCCCTGACTGCTGGTAATTAGATAATTCAAGTCTTAATCATAAGCTGTATACGGTCAAGCAAGTCATCAATCGATAGATTGGTTTAAAGAAAAGGGGTAGCAAATAGAAGGAAGTCTCGATGATGAAATAAGTAGACGCCTTCGTGAAATCTAACTTCAAGCTCAAATAAGGGATACCAAATCAACTTCGTGATCACTTGTCATCGTAGTCCGAATCTCTAGCCGTTTGTCATTTATTGAATCTTTTTCGGATCGTTTTTAGTGTTATGTATCGTGTTTGTTGTGTTGTTGTTCGTTAACGGATATCAGGCTTAATAGATTATCATAAGCATGGCCCGTCCAAGTAATAAACCCGTTCATGTATACTTTTGCTCGACAAGAGAATATTTTAATACCTGGCACAATCCGATAACATAAGTCCAAGATGAGATGTTGTGGTTTGATGTTGTTAATTGGTTGTCCTTTTAAGTTTAAGTATGTAAATTAAGCCCTTGAGAGTTGTGAGTTAATGGTCCAAAGATTGTCAATGTAAAGCAAATCTCAACTCACAAAACGCAATCATGAACTAGACAAAACGCAGTGAAGAGCCTTAGGCAAAACGCAGTCAAATCTTGAGGCAAAACGCAGTCAAGAAATGAAATGGACAGAGTCTCCCCTAGGCAAAACGCAATAAGGGTCTTCAATTAGGCAAAACGCAGAGGCAAAACGCAACCTTTCATAAACCAAAACGCAGAGCCAAAATGCAGGAACCAAGACAAACCGCAGTACTTTCTCTGACAAATCGCAGGAAGCAAAACGCAACCCGCAAGCAAAACGCAATCAAGAACACCCTTCATATAGACAAAACGCAGCCAAGAAAAAATCTTCAAACTTTCTTGTAAGCCACGAAATGATGTTAAAACTACCAAGTAATGATGCAAGGGATAGTTCTAAGCCCGAAAGTACAAGTCTTTAACATCTTTAACCACAAACAAAGATCAAATCTTGATTTTTCTTGGTATATTTTTCGAACAAAAAAAAACAAAAAACAACACCACGAATACATTACACCCCCGGTTAGCTCTGATGCCAAGTGTAGAAATTAAATGACATATAATATCAGGGATTAAAACAGGAGGTTGGATAAAGTGAAATAAATGAATAGCCATTTTATTAGAGTTGAAAGGTTAAAGAGATGGGAAGAGTGTGTATGCTAGAGAGAAAACACACACACACACACACTTTTACAAAAGTGAACTTCACCCCTCCATGGAAGTATGGAGGGGGTATTTATAGTCCTAGTGCCACATAACTATCGTAACTAGTCATTATTAGTCCCTATGTGACACGCTATAAATAAACTAATGTAATTCCGTGTTTGTCACCATATTTTAAGGCTAACACTTCCCTAGCCTCCAAATGTACACACCTAGCAAGGTTTGAACCCTTGACCTCTTGTGAGGAAACCAAAGACCTTACCACTAAGCTATTTGGTGGTGGTTTTTGTAGCTAATCAATGATTCCAATTACTCAAAAACAAATGATCACCTACTTTCAAGTGTACGGCCATGTTATGTATGATTCAAGTTTGTCTGTTGTAATAATATGTTTTTGACTCCCCAGATAATCATTTTTTTCTATCTCATCCGCAATTATACAGCATGTAAAAAATACTTAAAAATCAAAGTGGACATATGAAAAGGTAGAATACCTTTCATAAATGACTAATGTGAAACGACCAGTGGGGATCCAATATTTTGCTCTGCTGATCTTTCAGTCGCCAAAGCTCCAGAATCAACCTTTAGGTTATAAACATGAACAGTCCCCCTATCACTTGAAACAGCTATCCTTTCGGCTGTTGTAGAGAAAGCAAGGCTGTAAATATCTGCTCTATCTGCACATCTTCTAATCTACACTGGGTATGCAATAACCAGTTACAAAGGCAAAGAAGAATCCATAGTACTTACAAGTTATAATCATACCTCTAACATAACTATAAAACCCATATCTTAGATTAGTAAGATTGACTCTCTAGCGAGGTCGTGGATGCAAATTATTTCTAGACTGAACCACGTTGAACATTTTAATATTGTTTTGTGTGTTCTTTAACAATATCACAGCCATGATTTGCTCCCACGTGTTTGATACCGTATCCTTACAGTTACACGTTTGTGGATACTAAAACAACATTCATAAAAAACAAAGAAAATAGAACAACTCAAGAAGTCCGCCTGCTTTCGAGAGGTGGTTGAATTATTTCAAAAGGTAAGTTGCTGTGCGCAGATGCATAGTTCTGATTTTCTCTAATCCAATCTTGACACAACTAAATAGCATTCCTTATATAATAACCAACATAGTTTTAGCTTAGTGCCCTAATCCTAATACGAAATCATTACCTAAATTTGGCAAGCTGTAAAACAATGCAATTAACTCTTCACTGCTCACTCCAGATTTGTTACAGCTAATGATCTGCTTCTAATGATTTGAAAATTGTAAAAAAAGTATCGAAACAGGTTGAGGGGGTAAACTATTGCGGGGAAAAAAAGTTAATTGTAAACTCAACTAAAAATTGAAGGTTAAACGATTATTAACCCATTTCAAGATGTTCAAAAATAATTTCTTGGATTGTTTAAAACTATTTATGCTTTTACAATAAACTATTACCTTTTTATATTCTTTGCGGTTTGATTTTTGGTCTGTGATATGATCTTGGTTTTTAGGAGGAGAGTTATTTAAGATACCCCCTTTTCTTGGATACTGGGACCAATCCCAGCCATTCATCTAAAAAAAAAGAAGGGTGGAGATTAAAAAAAAGTTTTGTATTAAAAATAAGAAATAATAAAAAGAAAAGCGGAAGGGTAATTTGGTAATACTACAACAACAAAAACTACCACTCACGATCTCATTATTCATCCGTCATTTCATTTCAAAAACACACACAAAAAACACACACTACTCACAAAGTTACACCGATCAAAAAACACACACTAAAACATACACAGAACCCTAGATCTAGCAAAAAAATAATCAAAATATAAGAAAAAATCATATAAAAATAGAGGTAGAAGACGCTGGATAAAGTTTCGGTAAAAAGCCAAAGAAAATCAGGATTAAATTCAAAGATAGAGGTATAAAACACACAATATCGACATTTTTTAGTGTTATTTTGTATTTAATACTGTTTATAGAGTTTTTTGATGAATATATTGTCATTTTTAGTTGAAGTCATTGGGATTTTAATATGAAAAATGTGATTAACTACTGTTTATAGATGTTTTAATGATGTTATAGTGATAAGTTTTAAGTGATTAGAAACGACTAGTTGATGATATTGTTAATGAGTGATTTAGAGATGAAATGACGGCCTTAAGCCTTTGCCGAATGCTTAGCCGCATCATATGCCTTCGGCAAAGCCAGTGAATATGCCTTCGGCAAAGCCGAGGCTATGCCTTTGGAAAAGCCGAATGCTATGTCTTCGCCAAACCCAGAGGCTATGCCTTGGCCAAAGGGAAAGGATATGAAATCACAAAAAGCAGGCTAAGACGCAGGCTGTACTTTCAGAAAAAGAAGAATGCTTGTTGTAAATAAAACAAATAAACCATGATTTGTTAGATAATATCATATATGATAATTATAATATGAAACTGTAAAAAAGTTTTATAATATATCATATATGATACAAGTTAGGTTTTAAAGCTTTTATACAAATTTTGAACATGTTATTTGTATGACAAGTGTGATTAGAAGGCTTAGCAGATCAAAATTATATAGTGTTATTACAAGTGTTATGACAAGTGTGATTACAAGGTAAATAAAACAAATAAACCATGATTTGTTAGATAATATCATATATGATAATTATAATATGAAACTGTAAAAAAGTTTTATAATATATCATATATGATACAAGTTAGGTTTTAAAGCTTTTATACAAATTTTGAACATGTTATTTGTATGACAAGTGTGATTAGAAGGCTTAGCAGATCAAAATGCATGCGGTTAAGTAAGCGGCTAAGCCGCCGAGAAAGCCTTAGGCAAAGATGAAGGCTAAGTTAAAGGCTAAACCTTCAACAAAACATAGCATATCACAATGTATGTGTTTACGTATGCAGCAAAGCCAGTGAATATGCCTTCGGCAAAGCCGAGGCTATGCCTTTGGAAAAGCCGAATGCTATGTCTTCGCCAAACCCAGAGGCTATGCCTTGGCCAAAGGGAAAGGATATGAAATCACAAAAAGCAGGCTAAGACGCAGGCTATTCCTTCGGCAAAGCTGAAGGATAAGACGCAGGTTGTACTTTCGGCAAAAGCAGAACGCTTAGTGTAAATAAAACAAATAAACCATGATTTGTTAGATAATATCATATATGATACAAGTTAGGTTTTAAAGCTTTTATACAAATTTTGAACATGTTATTTGTATGACAAGTGTGATTAGAAGGCTTAGCAGATCAAAATGCATGCGGTTAAGTAAGCGGCTAAGCCGCCGAGAAAGCCTTAGGCAAAGATGGAGGCTAAGTTAAAGGTTGAACCTTTAACAAAACATAGAATATTACAATGTATGTGTTTACGTATGCAGCAAAGCCAGTGAATATGCCTTCGGCAAAGCCGAGGCTATGCCTTTGTAAAATCCGAATGCTATGTCTTCGCCAAACCCATAGGCTATGCCTTGGCCAAAGGGAAAGGATATGAAATCACAAAATGCAGGCTAACCCATAGGCTATGCCATGGCCAAAGGGAAAGGATAAAACATGATTTGTTAGATAATATCATCTATGATAATTATAATATGAAACTGTAAAAAAGTTTTATAATATATCATATATGATTCAAGTTAGGTTTTATAGGCTAAATCTTCAACAAAACATAGCATATCACAATGTATGTGTTTACGTATGTAGCAAAGGTAACAGCAAAGGAAGAAGATGCTATAAGAAAATCAAACGAGAAAACAACAAAAAAGAAAATCAAAGAAGCTAAAAGAGAGGCTAAAAAGAAACGCTTATGTAACTTTCTTTTTAAATGTAATGTTTTATTAAGCTTTTGTAGTTTAAACTTCAAGCTTGTAATCTGTTTTTAATCAATAAAATTAAAGTTTACCTTATAAAATCTGTTTTTACTTACTATACTCTTCTATAAGCTCTCAAATCAGTCATAAGCTCTGAAAAGCTCGTTCTAAGCTCACTTATCTGTTAAGCTAAGATTAAGCTCAAATTGATCATTTATATACTTAAACTATTAAAAACAGTTAATTACCTTTGCTATTTTGGATATGAGCTTTTGGATAATGAACTAGCTATGGATGAGTTCATAGGACTTTTACTAACTTATCTTTAGATAAGCTAGAGCTGTTGAATGCACTTTGAGCCTTTTATTGCCTTTGTTTAGCTAAGGCTTATGTAAGTTCTTTTTTAATTTCAAGTATTTTAGCCTAATAGTTGCATTTTCTTATTTTCAGCTTATCTCTTGCTTATTTGTGCTTAATCTTGTCTTATCATGTTTATTAAACATAATTGATAATCTGTTTTTGAGTTATATAGATTAGATCTTAGTTTTCTTCATCTTGCATTAAAAATTATAAAAACTAAAAAATAAGTAGCATAGTTTGTAGCTTTTTATTTCTGGCTTATTTGATAATTGATAATTGTTTGTTGAGGTTGTTATAATCTGTTTAATATCTGGTATCTTAAATTTGATCATTAAATTCAAAATTTATAAGCTAAAAATGGTTTTAAGTGAAATAAGGGGGGTGTTTGGGACAAGCAATATTAACTAACTACAAGTTAATACTGCTTGAAGCCTTTAATCCTTTAACTTTAATTTAAATCCAGTATTTAGGTTTATAAGTAAATGATTTGTTTGTTTGATTAAGTTTAATTAAGTTTTCATAAGTTTTCCTTATTTGCTAAATTGAATCTGTGAGAATTCTGTTAGTTCTAGTTGAATTTTAAACTCAAAGAAGGATTTAGTTAATCTAGTTTGCTTATTTGAGTTTATTTGGGTGTTTTATCAGTATTGCATTTAGTTCTTAAGGTCTGCATTTTTAGGTTTTAAGTTTTTGGTCATATGCATGCCAACTGCATCAGCAGTTTTATCCTGCAAATAGCCTTCTTCTAGCTTAATTTTCAATAGGTAAAAAATGCTTTTAGCTCTTCAAATTTCTTGCACAAGTAGATTATAAGGTAGTTTAAGTATGTTTAAACTTATTTTAGCTTATAAAGCTTATTAGGTTATCTGTTTTTAGCCCTTAAATAAGCACTTTGTCTTTTCAATTTCAAAAGAAAAACACAAGCAATTTCTAGTGGTTTTTAAGCGTTATCAATACCTTTTTTCAAATAAGCAATTGAATTTCAAAATAGTTTCTGAAAGATGTTTTAGAGAGCTTTTTAGTTGTAGTCTGATCTAGTGTAGCTTAATAGTGCATAAGAATCCAAGTGCTTATTGAAAAATAAGCTCAAAGATCCCTGTAGGGACTGTTTGGGTCTCAAGTCTTGTTAAGTGCTTAATCTAGTTTTATAGCTTATTGCTTGTTCTTTTCTAGTCAAATTTAGCTTACTAGTTTAGGTTTAGCTTAAAATTAGCTTAATTAGTCATAGGGACTGTTTATCTTAGTTTTTTGAGCTTATTAAATTTAGAAAAACACCAAAAATATAGTTAAGTGTTTTTCCTGTCCCTTTTAAGCATTTTCTAGCTTATTCAGTAGATTTCATAAAAAGCTTCTTTTATAAAAATTGTTAGTTTATAGCTTTTCTAAAACTTTGCTTTTATAAGTTTTCAAAAAAAAGAAAGGCGGAAATCGAGGGTGAGCAAGGCTCGAACCCCCGACCTCAACACCCTCAACCTCTATAGCAACACAACACACACACTCACTACCAACGTGCCCTGGGGTCTTTTTCATTCTAAAACTACAAAATTTAATACTTGTATACGTTTTTCCCTATTTAGCTTATAAGCTGTTTTAAGCTTATTACACAGCTTATTCGATAAGCTGTGTAATCAAGCTTATTTTTCCTAGGTTCTATTTACTTCAAGCTATTTTTTGTATTTTTTTAGAATTTTTATAATTAGTTTAGTATTTTTAAACATTTATTTTTATTAAAAACTTTAAAAAATCATAAAAAATAGAAAAATAATCAAAAAAATATAATTCTTTTTTTGAAAATTTTCTTTATCGTAAAGTTTTCTAGGAAAGATTATTTGCGTTTTCGTAGGGTTTAATTTGCAAAATTTCATATCTAAGAACTATTCGTCCCGTTTACATTTTTCTATGTTTTTTTAAGCACATTTCAAGCTCCGTTTTGTTTCTAGTTTTCCCTTTATACTTACTATTAAAAGAGAAAAAAGCATCTTAGGTTTAATTTTGGAAATTTAGTTTTTTTAACTGCCATTTAGGGTTCCCGTTTTGTGTTTTTAGTTAAAGTTTAATTTCCCGTTGTTTGTTTTCGTGCTTAATTGTTATCATTTACTTGTTTTAATTGTTTTTTTTAATTCATAGAAATAGATAATCAAATCAGTCTTAGTTACCAATTCAAATCATTGTCCGAACTACAAACGTGGTCTCAATTTCATAAATCGTTAGGGATATAACGACCCGGGAATCATACTTCCCGGTTAATATACGTATAATATTATATATATTTGTGAAGATTTTCTTTTTTACCTTTGTCCTCAAGGGTAGTTTGGTAATTTTCTTTCATATTATATTTTATTATTACGTGTGTTGATTTACTAGCAATCAATTTTTGGCGCCGCTGCAGGGGATTTGTGATTAAGATTCCTTCGTTTGCGTTTGTTGATCGTGATTTGAAGACCCTTTCGTTTTCGAAAGTTTTGTTTTTGTTAAAAAATCAAAAATACAAAAAAAAATTTATAAAATATAAAAAGTAAAAAATATTTTTTTTCTTTTATTAGTATAATTATCATATATAAAAAATCAAAAATATAAAAAAATGTCCATAAAAAAATAATTAAATAAACAGAGTTGGTAAAAAAACACCAACAAATAATACCTTCAATTGAGGTATTATCCATCAATAAGTTCCCAACTCGAATTAAAGATTTAAAAACTTACCATTTGTGTCACTTACGAAATACGGCTCACCTTAGAAACGTAAAATTTTTAAGGAAGCTATCGTGAAGTAAGTTTGATTTTTAGTTCAAGTTGTCTATGCGTATCCCGTTAAATAGATTGTTAAAAAAAATTTGTATAATAAATTTTCTTTTTCTATTTTTGTGCATGCGCACTCGTTCTCAAACCCGCAAAACTGTAACCGTCAAAAACAAGCCCTACCGATGTTGTAGACACACTTATTAACTTTAGGAAGACCTTTTGATAATCTCCCCTAGTTTGGATGGCGATAACGGGACTAGGCGGAATTGTACTCCAAGCACCCACCGAGGGTACGAGGGGATCATCGTAATTCTGATCAACGCTAATTTGAGTTAAGCATGGTTTTGATTTCATCTGTTCAAAACAAAGCAGTTTTTAGACATGATAAAGAGGTTCATCCACAATGCTCCACATCCGGTCTGTCCAACAAGATCACCTCAACGATGAGATTTCCTGGACCGTTCCCCGATGCACACGTCAAATTAAGCTATGCTTTTCCCATTTTCTCCCGAGGTTCAACCCGAATTTGGCTAGAGAAAGAACCCCCTCGATCAATTTGAATAGGGATGTTTCTTGTTTCAAAAGTTCATTAATCAATTTTTTCATCCTTCAAAAAATGACAAATCTCTCGAAACGAAATCATGAGATTTCACAAAGATTTGAAGAATCTTTTTAAGAGGCTTGGGATCGATTTAATATACTTCTTCGACCATGCCCACATCAGGATTTTTAGGAATTAAACAACTTGATACGTGTTACATGCTATTGAATGTAATGATCAGATTCGTTGAATTCTGCTGCGGGTGAATACTTTTTGGATAGATGCCTTTGTGAATGCTTGAAAATTATCGAGAGTAAATCTAAGGAGTTGGTTAATTCACGAAACAAAGGCAGTCGTTGCCAAAGTGAGTTTCGTGCTCTCTACCCTCGGAATTTCACCCGGATTGTTGCTTTATTACACTGAAGTTTTGAACTTAAGATATGATGAAGGACTTATGGCTTATCGCCAAGAAAAAGCCCAAGCTTCCCGTGCCCGTTAAAAGCGGGCTCTGAGAGAGTTTGTGTAACTTGTGGAGGTGCTCATTCTTATAGAAATTGTCCAGCCACCGATGGCAATGTTTATCGAGACAACATTCAAGAGTACGTTTCACAAGCTGCTGCAGCTAATTTTAATCAAGGAAATACCAATTCTAGACCTTTGCAAAAACCAAAATCCGTCCTCCTGTTTTCTTCGATTCAAACAATCAAATCGTTTCATATCAGAATCAAGGAAATATTTTCAACCAAAATTTAGGGAACCAATTTCAATCATAACGTTGGAAATAACATTCTACCAAGGACAAGATTATCAATCTCCGATGTAACCAACCTGGTTTACCAAGTTCACCCTTATCAAGCTCCAGCTCCGCAAATGCAAGGTGTTTCAAAGACCGATTTTGAGAATTATGTCAAGGCTAATGATGCAATATTAAGGAATATGCAAAATCAAGGCCAAGGTTTACAAAACCAGATGATAAATTTAACGAAAATGCTTTCTAAGTTCGTAAATTCCAATACCGCTTCAACTTCGAGTTCAGGTTCTCTTCCAAGTAAGACCTTTACTAACCCGAAGGAAGACTTGAAGGTTATTACTACCCGAAGCGGTGTTTCTTATCAAGGACCTACAATTCCTACTACTTCTTCTCCTAAAGTAGTAGAACGTAGAACCGAGATGACAAAGGACACAGTTTTTCCTACTAATAACGGAATTACCGAAGACGTCCAACCTCCGGTTGTCCTAGTTGAAAACCAAAATCTAGTTTCCGAGCCAGTTGTTTCTCCCGTTAGTGCGCCGATGCCTAACCCGAAACCGTCTATTCCATATCCTTCAAGGCAAAATGATGAGAAGCGCTGTGAAAATGCTAAAGAACAAAAAGAGAAATTCTATGAAATCTTTAAAGATATGAGTTTCGAAATTAGCTTCATGGATGCTTTGAATCTTATGCCCAAATTTGCTTCAACTCTTAAAGCCTTAATCAGAAATAAAGAAAAACTTAGTGAGATAGCTAGAACCCCTTTGAACGAACATTGCTCAGCAGTCATACTTAACAAGTTACCTGAAAAACTTGGTGACCCCGACAGATTCCTAATTCCATGTAAATTTTCTAGAATGGATGAGTGCTTAGCCTTGGCCGATCTTGGCGAGAGCATAAATCTCATGCCATTTTCCGTGTGGAAAAAGCTCAACCTTCCAAACTTGACTCCGATGTGCATGACACTAGAACTAGCGGATCGTTCAATTTCCCCACCGATCGGTGTTGCTAAAGATGTCAACGTTAAAGTTGGTGTATTCTAGTTTCCAGCCGACTTCGTGGTCGTAGATTTTAAACCAGACCCTCGAGTACCTCTAATTCTTGGGAGGTGTTTCCTTAAGACCGGTCGTGCTTTGATAGATGTGTACGAAGGTGAATTAACCCTTCGAGTAGACAATGAGGCCATTACTTACAATCTTGATCAAACTTCGAGATACTCGGTTAATTATAATGATATGACGGCGAACCGAATCGACGTTGTTGAATTAGCTTGTGAGGAGTATTCTCAGGAAGTTCTAGGATTTTCCAACGTGATCGCAAGTGGCAATCCCACTCCCGGATATGACCCGATAGTTTCAAATTCTTCTTAGACTCTCACTTCTTTCGGGATCGTTGTTTTTACACTTCATCGAGAAGCTAGTGCTTTTCTTTCTTAGCCCGACGATCCTAACTTCAACCGGAAGTTGATGTTCCTATTATGGACCCAGAGGGGACTTTTTATTCTCGAAGCACTCCTTAATAGTGATCCTTCACCTCCTCCGAACCAAGGAAATTATTTGCCGAAAATTAGAAAGGAACTTAAAATTTGTGAAGCTAAAACTGCCAAATCTTCAATTGATGAACCTCCCGAGGTCGAACTTAAGGACTTACCGCCTCATCTCGAATATGCATTTTTGGAAGACAAAACAACAAGTTGCCGTCATAATTGCCAAAGATTTGAGTACTCGATGAAAAGACGCTTCTCATAAAGGTTTTCTAAAGTCCCGGGGAAACGAGCCATCGCTTGGAAAACTATCGACTTAAAGGGTATTAACCCAGAATTTTGTTCTCATAAAATTCTTATGGAAGAGGACTACAAACCAGCGATCCAACATCAGAGAAGGGTTAAATCAAAGATCCCATGGATGTCATTAGAAAGAGGTGAGAAACTTCTTGAGCTGGATTAATCCTACCCAATCTCGGATAGCCCTGGGTTAGCCAGTCACTGTGTGCCAATGAAAGGAGGGTTGACCGTAGTGATATGAGGAAAATGGAAATTGTACCAATTGGACTTGTAACGGATGGTTAGTTTGTTTTGATTACTCATAAGTTGAACACAAGCACCCGGCAAGACCACTTCCCTTTGCCGTTTATGGGGATCAAAATAATTGCTTGAGAACTCGCAGGAAATGAATACTATTGTTTCCTCGATAGTTTCTCGGGTTACTTTTAAATACCAATCGATCCGAAAGATCAGGAAAAGACCACATTCACCTGCCCATACGGAACGTTTGTTTACCGCCGCATGCCTTTCGACTTATGCAATGCACCAGGCACGTTTCAAAGGTGTATGATGGATATCTTCCATGATCTGATTGAAAAGACGATGGAAGTTTTCATGGACGACTTTTCAGTTTTTGGAAATTCTTTTTCTACGTGCCTTTCCAATTTAGAAAAGATGCTTAAACGGTGTGAAGACACAAATTTGGCTCTAAATTAGGAAAAAAAATGCCATTTGTCATGGTGGAAAGAAGGCATGTTCTTAGACATAAATTTCAAAGAATGGGAATTAGCAAGTCGACAAGGCAAATAGATGTGATTCTAAGTTACCTCATCCAACTACCGTTCAACGGGTATTAGGAGTTTTCTCGGGACATGCAGTTTTTACCGTGATTAATCATGGACTTATTCAAAAATTTCCTTGACCCATGGAATCATCTTTTGAGAAAAAAACCCTTTAATTTTCCGTGGAATGCATTTCAGCTTTTCAGACCTTAAAGAAGAAATTAACCGAAGCTCCAATTCTGATTGCCCCCGACTGGGACCAGCCCTTTGAGCTTATGTGCGTATGCAAGCGACCTTATGCCTAGGTGCGGTTCTGGGGAACGGATTGAGAAAAACACTTTAGGCCTATACATTATGCAAGCAAAACAATGACCGAGGCGGAATCAAACTACACCACAACGGAAAAGGAAATGTTAGTTGTGGTGTACGCTTTCGAAAAATTCTGGTCATACCTCATCATGAATAAAAGCATAGTGTATACGGATCATTCCGCCCTTAAATACCTCTTTAATAAGAAAGACGCCAAGGCGCGATTGCTCCGGTGGGTTCTCCTCCTTCAAGATGCGATTTAAAGTAATTGATCGAAGGGAGCGGAACTACGCGGGCCGTTCATCTATTTCCGATTAGAACCGTATGAAAATCTTCTCGATATCCAAAGGAAATAAAGAAAATTTTCCTCTTGAGCACTTTATATGGTGATTCTCGTGGGACCCAAGTACACCTGTGGTTTTCCGATTATACAATATTACCACGGAGGGGAATTTCTTGTCAAGAAAAAAAAAAAAAAGGATGTCAACTCAGCAGAAAACAAATTTTTCAAAGATGTCAAACACTATTTTTGGGACGACCCTTTTCTATTCATAAAAACGGGGATCAGTGATCCGGCGATGTGTTTCGGGTTTTTCAGTTGTGTTTCTTTTTTTTTTTTTTAAATTTTTAATTTTTTTTTATTTTTTTTTTGTTTTTTTTTTTTTTTTTATTTTTTTTTTTCTTTTTTTTCTATTTTTTTTTCTTTTTCTTTCTTTTTTTTGTTTTTTTGTCTTTTTTTTTCTTTTTTTTTTTTTTTTTTTTTTTTTTTTCCAGAAGTGTCGACATCTCAAGCTTGCCATAATGGACCCACCGGGGGACATTACGGTGCCAACTACACCGCCAAAAAGGTTTTTGATTTAGGATTTTATTGGCCTACAATCTACAAAGATGCCCATGAGTTAGTCATAAAATGTGAATCATGCCAGCTGTAAAGGAAATATTTCATTAGCGTCGACTGAGATGCCAAAAATCCAATCTAAGTTGCCTATCTATGTCATTGACCAAATCTTTGATGTCTGGGCTCTAGACTTCATAGGACCATTTCCCTTGTCATCTAGAGGAATAAATAATGCTACATACTAGTAGCCAGATCGATTACCTATCCAAAAATCAGGCGTTGAAGTCCAAATCGCCGCTCACCATAACGATGCCTAGAGTTGTAGCTTAAGTTGGAACTTCTCCTTTTGCACCAATTCGGTACACCGAGAGCTATTATACTCGCCGATGTGGGACCACATTTCTGTAATGACAAATCTTCTACTGTAAAGTTAAGTATGGGGTCATTATCGGCTTGCATACCGCTTACCTCCCTCAAACGAGTCGGTCAGTCGAGGTGTCGAATCGTGGGTTTTATTAAAACGGTATTTTAGAAAGGCACGGTTGGAGAAATCCGATGCCTCATCGGTTCCTGATAGGAATTGATGATGCTCTGTGGGCTTCGCCACCGCTTAAAAGACTCAATTGATTGCACCCTTTACAAGCCGTTTTGTATTGGAAAGTCGTCTCATCTGCCTATCAAAATTAGAGCTATTAGAGCGTTTTTGGGCCATTTAAAACATGCTAATTTCGATCTTAAAACCTAGCGACGCGTCACGGAAGCTGCACTTAATGAACTTAATGAGTTTTCGTGATCAAGCTTACGAGAAATTCTTTGATTTATAAGGAGCGACGAAGAAGCTTCACGACTCAAGATCAAAAACCGCATTTTCAATGTTTGGTGATCAAGTCTTGCTTTTTCAATTTCTGTCTAAAAAAAAAAACGGAAATATAAAAAATTCTCGGGGAAGACTAAAAACCCGATGGTCCGGCCCTTTCACTATTACCGAAGTTTTTCCAATTTATGGCACTGCAAAATTATCTCCATAACCGACGGAATCAAACTTCAAAGTGAATTGCCACCGACTTAAGCACTACTTCGGAGGGGACACATCCCCCCACTTACGGTTGTCCCAAAATCTCCAGACTTCCACCTATGGACCGATTGATTCAGGGAATCGAGTCAAGATAGATGACTCGGTTACAAAAACAAAGCGCCTTCGTGGGACAGGCCCACCATGCTTAATCACGATTTTTTTTTTTATTTATTTATTCTATTGTGTAATGTGACAGGGGATTGTACCTCTTACTGTTTCTTGTTTGTGTTTGTAATTGTGATTGTTTGCAAGGATTCACCCAAATTTTTGAAGACTCTCGTGTTCGTGTGTTTTTTTTTTTCCCCGCTTGGGGTCCACTTCCGAGCTTCCATAGCTTTCGCTTGCCACTAGTTTGGGGATATCCGATAACCTAAAGATTATTATAACTAACATTATCTTTTTAGCACAGAACTTGATAAATTGGCCTAAAGATTTTTGTTATACTTTCTTCATGGTTAGGTTTTGCTATTAGACTTTTTTGAGTTTCTAGTTTGGGGTTTTTTAAGTCTTAGGCTAGGAAAATTGAGGTCCAATGTTTGATTTTAGTATGGGCTAGTTATATCTTCGATATGATCTTGCCTAGTATTTACCCATCTGTTTATCACGTACCCGTTTTTTCCCACAAAAATTTTCAAAAAATATGAAAAATTTACAAAATTAAAAAAATTAAAATATGTGTTTTGTCACATTTTTGACTTCTGCTGGTAGTATAAGAGTAAATTTTGGACCGATCAAGCGTGTTGAGCTCTAGCTTGTTCCTTAACTTTTAGGCTAAGCGTTCGCGAAAATTCGCAAAGAACAAAAAATGATAGAGTTAATTATAAGTAGGATGCTAAACAAGGATTAGTTGGAAATCTTAAGAGCTCATGTATGTAATTTGTGGCTTTTTCTCCCATAAGCTCCTAACCGGACTAATTAATAACGTGCGTTTTTGGAGACTTAAAATCCTAATATCAACACATTTTTTATGTAATATATAGCAAAAATTTTAGTCTTAGTTCAAATTTATACTTGAATTTTTCAAAAAGAAGTCTCCTATATATATATATATATAATAATGATAAAATGATAAAAAAAATATAAAAAATCTAATAAAGGCTGTGGGCTGATAAAAGTTTACTACCTCTTGCCGGCTCACAACCGATGTGGTAGTCTTCTAAAGAAAGCCCCTAGTAAGAATAAAAATCCGAGACTGATAAAAGTTTGCTGCATCTTGCCGGCTCACAACGATGTCTTGAGCCTTCTAAATAAGGTCGAGGGTTACAATTTCGCAATAAATGTTATGTTTAATATTTAAGTTGAATTAATAATAGATTTCTTTTTGTTAAATTCAACTATGCTTTCGAAACTTTGATATTCTATTTTATAAGATATGAATTAGGCAGAATCCTGAGTGTTTTGAAACCTAAGGTCCGTGAGTCCCGATACTAGTCTCTGTGGGGTGTCAAAAGCCTGGTCACTTAGCCGCAAGGTTGGGATGTGCCGAGACGAAAGTCGCTACATGGGATGATCTCGCCTTCAAACTCATTATTCTCGGGTGGAACGTGAAGCATAGTATTTTGCAAAACGTTGATCCATGGTTGAAATTCAAAATAGCACATTCACTTAAGATATAATAAATGTCGGGAGTGAAAAGTTCACAAGTTGCAAATATGAGTAGTGTTAGCATCTTTACTGATATTTAGCTGTGATTTCGTTTTAAGCTTGGTTTGGATAAGTGAAAAGTCAGGGACGATGAATTTATCCTTTTGGGGCATTCTCGGATCGAAATGCATCTTGTTCTATGATCCCTAACAGTTATGGAAATAATGAAAGTCGAAATATTCTAAGTTTATATATAAAAAAATGAAAAAGTTTTAAAAATGGGAAAATAGGGTGTTTTATAACTTGTGATTTCTTAACTCTCTCCACAAAAATCTTTGCTACTTTTCAAAGATTTAGTTTGGGGAAGTTTTGAGGTATTTGGTTTTAAAGCATATAATATTGCGTGAGGACACACAATCGCTTAGTTTGGGGAATTTTGATATGTGTGAAAACACATATCCTTTTTATATCAAAAATGTCCCATAAAAGACAAAATTGTGCTTAAAATGCTTGTATATTGCTTGTTTTGTCTTTGTGATTGTGTAGGTACGGATATTGCAAAAATCACAAGAAAACGGTCAAAGCCGGACAAACACGGACACGGGAACGGAATTGAGTGTGCAAAAGCCGGGAGAATGCTATCATGGTCAACAGTGTTCCACACAAAAAGTACAAAACCCCAAAAAAATACCAAAATCAGTCCTCAAAAGTTAAACAAATTTACAAAATGGTCCCCTGAACCTAACGGTGTTAACCTCTTAAAATCTAAAGAAGTTAACAACGTTAACTCTTATGTATAAACCCAAACCCACAACACCCGGCCCAAACCCATTTTTCTTTACATAAGCCCAAGTCAAACAAATCTTTTACCCGGGTTAAATTATATCAAAACGCACCTTTATGAAAAGTAAAAATTAAGCGGGAAAAGAAGTTGTTACTGTTCATCATCCCCTTCATTTAACCACTCACTCAAATCAAGGGTGTAAATAGCAATTGAAGCCATGGCCAGCATAATTCAAGATCAAAGGACAAACATGACCAAGAGTTACTGATCACAAAGGCTTCTCATTAGTGGAAACACCACAAGAAGGGACATGGTGGATTGAAAGAAGCACACGAAGAAATGGATTTTTGCACTAAAAGACTCACAAAAGAAGCACAAGGTCTGACACACGAAATGCCACGCTAGCATTTCACTTACATCTTTTGTACTTAACTGTTTTTTGGAGTAATATATTTTACCGGGGTGAAAAACCCTTTTACCCAAAAAAAGTCTTTGGCTTAGCAACCCAATCAACATGTATTCTTATAAATAATTAGCTAAACCTTTCGTCCAAAATTCACCCAAAAAGTCACCCCTAAATATATCTCATCCGTTTCCGTTTCCGTTAATGTTATCTTACACCTACACCCCACAACCCTTAAAGACCTCTTTGATAGTAACTTCTAATACTTGCGCCTAGCGGTGGAGGTTTGATCCTTTACCAAGCCTATGGTAATTTGTATGCTACGACAGGCAATGAGTGTTAATTTTTCGTTTCCCATATCGTTATAATTCATTATACACCTGAGAGAAAGAGAGAATCCAAACATTTATAAGAGGTGCTAGTATATGTTTTCTGTGCTTTTAATTACGAGGTCTAAAAGATTCTGTCGTAAACTGCTTTTAAAGAGTAGGTTAAATGTCCTCAATATTGCTATTGTCAAGGTAGAAAAGCCCATTTGCTTGAGGACAAGCAAATCCTAAGTGTAGGGGTATTTGATGAGGTGTCATTTTATACACTTTTTCGAGGTAATTTAACCCCTTAAATCATGCAAATATGCCCAGATTATGTGCTTAATCGTTTATTTTTGTATTTTTAGCACTTGGATAGCTTTTGGAGGAAATACACGTAATTTGGGCTCAATTGGAGAAGAAACGGACAAGACCACGACTCTACACCAACTATCTGGAAGAAAATCTCACTGACCGTTGAGACGGCGTCGAAAACCATAAGCGACGGCGTCAGGATCATTCAAAAGACGGTCGTCAAAGATTTTTAAACGGAGTAAAAACGTAGCCGACTAAAAGAAACCCTGGAAGATTCTACGGGGCGACGACGTTAGAGATATATCGCGACGCCGTCGCGCCTCTTTTTCTATATATACAAATCCGTTTTTAGGGTTTTAGTGTGTAACTTTTGGGAGACGAACTGCAACACCTCCAAAAATATACAACGCAGCGGAATACCACATGGGGTGCTACTTCATAATACACAGCGCTAGATACAAGAGAACGACCTCTAAAAGTGTCGTTTGTAAAACAATCTCGTTGATTTTCTGAAATCAAAATAATAGTTGTCCCATAATTGCATCACCATGAAAAACTTGAATGTAAAGACTCCAATGCACATCAAATAATCCAAGCATCTAATTCACTACTGAGAAAAACATGACTTAAAAGTGGTCAACATTAAAGTTGGTGATGTTCATAGATTAGTTTAAATATAATGCAAGTTTTCAAATGTAATGTATTGTCCACTGTATCATCACAGTACCATGTAAAAATCCCAAAGATTTATAAAGAATGCATGACCAATTTAATGTCACCAAAATATTTCAAGTATGTATTGCCACTTTATTCAAGGCACAATAAATATCCGTGTGAGTATAAAACAATGATTACAATTACTCTAAGTTCATGAAACTTAGCGACGTAGACTTGTATGTTATGCCACTTTATGTTTTTATAGTGCTCTTTCATTAAGCTATTTTGTTTCAAAATCATTTTCAGAAGTATTTTTAGGTAGCTAGTTAGCTCTAGATTAAGCATGCTTAAGTCATTTCCCCATAAGGATCTAAGAGCTTATTGAAAAATAAGCTCAAAGATCCCTGTAGGGATTGTTTGGGTCTGTCATTAGTTAAAAGAGCTTATTAGGTTTCTAGCTTATTGTTTGCTCTTTTCTAATATAAGTTAGCTTATTAGTCTAGGATTAGCTTAATAATAACTTATCTTGTCTTAGCTTTAGCTTATATAGGTTCTATAGCTTATTAAGTTTCAAGTAAAAAGAAAAAAAAACCAAAAATAGTAGTTAAGTAGTTTCTGTCATTTCTTTAAGCAATTTCCAGCTTATTTAGGGCTTTTCATAAAAAGTTTCTTTTATTAAAAGTGTTTATTTTCATCTTTTCTACAACTTTGTTTTTATAAGTTTTCAAAAAATAAAAAAAAAGGGAAGATGGAAATCGGGGGTGAGCAAGGCTCGAACCCCCGACCTCAACATCCTCAACCCTTTTAAACACCTCACACCACACCTCACTACCAACGTGCCCTGGGGTCTTTTTCATTATAGATTTACAATATCTATTATTTGTATACATGTTCATTTTTTAGCTTTATAAGCTGTTAAAGCTTATTTCGTAGCTTATTCGTTAAGCTGTGACCACAAGCTTATTTTTCCTAGGTCCCTTTTAGTTTAAGCTATTTTCTATAATTTTTTCAGAATTTTTATAATTAGTTTAGTATTTTTAAACATTTATTTTTATTAAAAACTTTAAAAAATCATAAAAAATAGAAAAATAATCAAAAAAATATAATTCTTTTTTTGAAAATTTTCTTTTATCGTAAAGTTTCTAGGAAAATTAGTTTTGCTTTCGTAGGGTTTAATTTGCAAAATTTCATTTTTTAAAGAACGGGATTCGTTTCCGTTTACATTTTTCGTGTTTTTAAGCTCATTTCAACTCCGTTTTTGGTCTAGTTTTCTTTAAACTTACTTTTTAGTCAATTAGAGTCTATTAAAAGAGAAAAAAGCATCTTAGGTTTAATTTTGGAAATTTAGTTTTTTTAACTGCCATTTAGGGTTCTCGTTTTGCGTTTTTAGTTAAAGTTTAATTTCCCGTTGTTTATTTTCGTGCTTAATTGTTATCATTTAGTTATTTTAATTGTTTTTTTTAATTCATAGAAATAGATAATCAAATCAGTCTTAGTTACCAATTCAAATCATTGTCCGAACTACAAACGTGGTCTCAATTTCATAAATCGTTGGGGATATAACGACCCGAGAATCATACTTCCCGGTTAATATACGTATAATATTATATATATATTTGTGAAGATTTTCCTTTTTACCTTTGTCCTCAAGGGTAGTTTGGTAATTTTCTTTCATATTATATTTTATTATTACGTGTGTTGATTTACTAGCAATCAATTTTTGTACATACTGACAAAAACTGAGTATTAATTGAGTCTAATGGATAGGAATTTATATGACTAGCACAAAAACCCTCAAATTTCACCCCAAACATGTGAGGTTCGCCTTTAGATCTATAGGAATTCGGGTATCTATTGTTGATACCCAAGATAATTTTACCTTTAGCTTTCTCGAGTTAAGAAGTGAGCAATCATATGTATCTATTCCATCGTTATGGATGTGTATATGTGGTTTCGTCCCCTTTTCTAGAGCATTGATATCGGTTTAAAATTATATGAGTGTAACGGTAGTGTATTAACCCATGTTTTAAACCCGTAATTGTTATGATGGTCACATCGACTATATAACTATCCCACACCCGTGCTTCACACTCATTTTTAGTGCAAGACTCCCCTAGTGAAACCCTCCGAGCCTATCATTTTCACGGTTCTCGTAATGATCGGGTTAATCCGGATTATTAATGAAGAGCATTGTTAACCCTTAAACCAATTGTTACACCCAAATCTCCTTAGCCTACCTTGTATGTACTCGCTTTTAGTACATTATTGTTTTAACCCAAGTTAATTATTTGAGTACACGGTTGCTAAGTCCTTTCCTTGTATATACTGTTTTTGGGACGATTGGGATTCATGGTAGTATTTATTTTGCGGAAGAATGGGGAAGAAACGTTAAATCATTACCCCCATATTTATTCGATAGTCTCCATGTTATGTTGATCCACCTCAAGTCGGGTCATTAGTTAAAATTGTAATGAGTTCTAAAACTCAAGTGTAAGGGTGTGTTTATAAACCCCAAGTGATGTATTATGTTATCAAAAAAAAGAGAAAAGAAAAAGAAAAGAGATTGATGTAGAGTTGTGTAGAGTTTGTATATCTTTGTCCGAGTCTTTGGCTTAGCAACCAAATCACCGTATGCTCTTATAAATAATTAGCTCACCACTTTACCCCAAATTCACCCAAAAAGTCACTTCCCAAATATTTCCCATCCGTTTCCATTAATGTTATCTTACAGCTACACCCCATAACCCTTAAAGACCTCTTTGATAGTAACTTCTAATACTTGCGCCTAGCGGTGGAGGTTTGATCCTTTACCAAGCCTATGGTAATTTATATGCTATAACAGGTAATGAGTGTTATTTTCCCGTTTCCCCATAATTGTTATAATTTATTATACACCTGAGAGAAAGAGAGAATTCAAACACTTATATGAGGTGCTAGTATATGCTTTCTGTGCTTTTAATTACGAGGTCTAGAAGGTTGTGTCGTAAACTGCTTTTAAAGAGTAGGTTAAATGCCCCTAATATTGCTATTGTCTAGGTAGAAAAGCCTATTTGCTTGAGGACATACAAATCCCAAGTGTAGGGGTATTTGATGAGGTGTCATTTTATACACTTTTTAGGGTCATTTAACCCCTAAATCATGCAAATATGCCCAGATTATGTGCTTAATTGTTTGTTTTTGTATTTTTAGCACTTGGATGGCTTTTGGAGGAATTACACATGACTTGGGCTCAATTGGAGAAGAAATGGACAAGACCACGACTCCACACCAACTATCTTGAAGAAAAATCTCACAAACCATAGAGACGGCGTCACAAACTATAAGTGACGGCGTCATGATCATTCAAGAGACGGCGTTAAAGATTTCTAGACGGCATCTGAACGTAGCTGACTTAAAGAAACCCTAGAAGATTCTACAGGGCGACGGCGTCAGAGATATAACGCGACGCTGTCGCGCCTCTTTTTCTATATATACAAATCCGTTTTTGGGGTTTTAGGTGTAACTTTTGGAAGACGAACCCTAGTTTTAAAAGACGATTTTAGCAGCCTTTGGGCTCATTTTTAGGGTGTCAAAACCCTCTTGTAACTGCCTCAACTGCATGATTTAATCAAGTGAAGTTCATTTATCCTTTATTACTTAATATGTCTATGTGTTTTGTGATAGATTCTTGTTCTTCCTCTTTATTTACCATGCAAGGCTAGATCTATTAGTATTTACTTATGATTGCATGAAACTTAGTTTGTATATCCTTTTAATGTTACTTCTTGTGATCGATGTGCGCGTTAGGCTTTAGAAAACTAGCCATAAGATATTAAATTGGCATAGACATCTAGGGAAACGAAAGTGCGTAGAAAGAATACCATCGGTAACAGTCTTCATACTACCTTACCCCTAATATGGTTGATCCCTCTTAAGGTATTTTAATTGCACGTAATATACTCTTAGGGGCCTTATAATAGTCTTCATACTATCTTACTTGTGCGTTGTTTTAACGGAATATTACGTAGACGGCGGGTTCGTGTAATTCGTTCATGACTTAGGAAATACTTGCACAGATCATTACAAGTGTGACAAAGCAACATGACTAGGAGAAACAAACTAAGGAGTAATGTATGATTAAGTAAAGGGAAAATTCCCAAAAGGGTCTAAAAAATCAGGTGCTAGTCACTCTTTAACCAAAAAACATTTTCTTCCCAAAAGAGTCCAAGGCGACTGAGCGATAGGGAAACTTAACCAGAATCCGCC
>BQNB010090025.1:0-27255 GCA_026074375.1 Tanacetum coccineum
TTCAACTTCATGAACACCAAAATTTTTATTGATAATCAAAGTACCATTTGCATTGTAAAAAATCCAGTTTTTCACCAAAGAACAAAGCACATAGAAATTAGGCACCATTTTATTAGGGATGCAAATGAGAAAAATCTTATTCAGGTGCTTAAGATTCACACAGATGAAAATGTGGCTGATTTATTAACCAAGGCATTTGATGGACCTAGGTTTAATCATCTAGTGGTTCATATTGGGATGCTTAATCCCTAGATGCCATGGTTAAGGGGAGGATGTGAGTCCAAGGGGAGGACTACTTTTGTAAAATTTCTAAGTAGTAGGTTTTTCTTGTATGTGTACCACTTAGATAACAACATAATTTTCTTCTGGTAGTCTTCATTTTTTTCCTACTGATAGTTTTAGTTGATACTGGTAGTTAAAATTTTTCCTTTTCATAGTATATGCTTTGTGTGTTTTTCTAACCTTTTGCAGATGAATGATTCATGAGTGTGAATTCAAATAGAGAATGTGGCCTTATACTGATGATAAAGTACTCATTTTGGGTTGGTTAAGTGTCTTTTCTGGTGTTGCAAGAGTTCCTACTGGTAGCTTTACTTGTTCCTACTGGTAGAACAATTCCTACTGGTCTTGTTAAGTTTTCTTTAGAGTTGACTTTTCTTTGAACGGGTAACTTAAATTGAGTTTTACTTTAATTCAAATTAATAGTTGAGACAATTGGGCATTTAATTCATCAAGGGTCATCTATTTTAAAGGGATAATTACTCCTTACTCTCATTCTTACATTTACTTTTAGATCAAACCCTAATTTTTAACAGCCCTTTTACTCACTCAACTCACTCTTTGCAAAACTCGATTTCCTCTACCAACCAGTAGTAACCGACTCTTGACAACATACACCAGCACTAACTCTCAACCACAATCTTAGCAATCATCAAATCAATGGCAGCAATTAAGTATCGTGATGAGCACAACAAGGTGGGTTTCTTGGAGAAACCAAAAGGAAGTGACGACTATCACCAAATACTTGACTTTTTGCGGGGTTCGCACATCAGGTATGCTCTTACCCATGACCCCATCATCTATGACTCTTTGGTCAAACAGTTCTGGTCCACGGCCTCTCTCAGAGCTTCTAAGGAAGGCCCTCCAGCTATATTGGCCACCATTGATAGGACTCCCTATACTATAACTGAATCATTAGTTAGGAGTCAACTTCAATTAGATGATGAGGGTGGTGTTGAGGACTTGCCCATAGCTGACATATACTTAGGTATGGACAATCTAGGATACCCCAGTGAAGGCAAGCTGACCTTCTTCAAAAACAAATTCTCACCTCAATGGAGGTTCTTAGTTCACACTATCATGCATTGTCTCAGTACCAAAACAGGTAGCTGGGATCAATTTGGGAGCCAATTGGCTATTGCTATTATTTGTTTGACTGAGGGGAGGAGGTATAATTGGTCAAGCTATATTTTCAAAGGGATGGTTAACAACATCAACAATCCTAAAAAGTTTTTGATGTTTCCTAGGTTTCTTCAAATGATTTTGGAAATTGAAACTAAGAATACCAAACAATATCATGCCTTTAAACTCACAAGCAAAATGTTTGCCAATATGAGGTTAAATTTTCAAGGTGACCACATGCCACTTTTGGGTACAATGCTTCCTCCTCCTCAAGCTGCTATTGCAGGTGATAGTTCAGGGGAAGATGCACCATCTCACCCTCCTACTGTCCCTGCAACCATCACTGAACCTGATCACTCTCATGATCATGTATCCACACCATCCAGACCAACAACTACTACTTCTGATGCTCTAGTGACTGGGCAGGGTCACTTATCAGACCCCAACATTGCATCTTCTTCAAGACCTCATGTGTCTACTCCTGACCTATTCACTTCCACAAATGTGGAAGATGACACAATGGAAGGTTCTTTTCCTTCCTCACCTACTAGGTCCACTCAAGCTCCACCTGAAGGTACTACCTCAGGAGGTGCTGAGGATCTTGATAAACTAACAACATTGTCTTCTCTAGTGTCCACTCTTGTGCAGAAAGTGAATACTCAGGAATCTGATCTTAACGCACACAAGCTGTTGTTCAAGGAGGTAGTCGGAAAGCTGGTTAAGAAGGTAAAATTGTTGGAGGATAAGCTCAAAGGGAGAAAAAGGAAGTTTGTAATGACAGATTCTGATAAGGAAGAGGATGCTGAGCAAGATGTGGATCCTCTTATCAAGCTGGCTAAGGCAGCTGCTGCTTTAGCTGTTCCTACTAGTGGTTCTCGTGCAGCTGAAATTCCACCTAGTCCCTATGTTCCTACTGATGATTTTGCTGGTGATGTTCCTGCTGCTGCAACTACTGGTTCTTCTACTGATACTTCCAACAAAGGTAAATCTCCTTTGATGGAAGAAGACCCTCCAGTCAGAGAAAGAACCTTTAGGCAAAGAGAGGAAGACAGGTTAGGTGAAGAAGCTGCTAGGAGATTGTATGAAGAAGAGCAAGCTGAGTTGGAAAGAGAGAGAGAAGAGATGCAGCAGAAAAGACAACATGATGTATTGCATTCAGCAAAATACTATACCGATTCTGATTGGACTGACATAATGAGTCAAGTTCATGCAAATCAAGGACTTACTGCTGATCTTTTGGGTCACGATGTCAATGAAGATAACTTTGCTGAAAGAATGGTAGCTCTGATTGCTAAACGACGAAGAGAGTTTGCTGTACAGAGGTTTAAGGACAAGTTGAATAAGCCGATGACCTATGCACAACAGAAGGCTTATATGCGAACCTTTGTGAAGAATCAAAGCTCAACCATTTATACCACCGGATGGACCATGAAGCATGTGAAGTCATTTTCTGATGCTCAACTCAAAACTGAGTTTGACAAAATCAGAACAGCTGCTGCAGACTTACAGTCTCAAAACATCAGGAGGTCCCTTAAAAGACCTAGTGCAGATTTGGAGCAACCTAGTTCCAAGAAGTCCAAATCTACTGAAGTTCCAAAGTCTGATGTTCCTGCTGATTCAACACAACCATCTGTGGAAGTCCCTTCTCAGAAAGCTACAATCAATGATGTTGAAGTTCCTTCTACCACTGCTTCTACAGCACAACACACTGGTTCCTCACCCAAGAAGGTTAGTACCAGGAAGAAGCGATTAGGTCGAAAAGGTGTTCATCCTTCTCACTCCACCATTCCTATTGAAGACGGAGATCCTGAAGCTGAACACAAAATGTGCATTAAGTATGCTTCTGATGCTGATTCTGCTTCTGATGATGATACACCCGTTAATCTCTTTGCTGTTGTTGATTGGGAGTTATTGCCAACGGGGCTAGGCTGGATCAATGTCCTCTACAGGAAAGATAACTCTCGCAAATGCTTCACAAGTCTTAGAGAAATTCTGCACTTGGTTACTAGAGTTGACTTGATGACCATTTATGGCCGAGTGATGACATTTTATCAGGATAAGCAAGCTGAGGGAGTTGGTCTTGTACTTTGGGGAGATCTTAAGGTTTTGATTGATTCACCTGAAGTGAATGATGGTAGTGAAGTTTGGAAGAATCAAAACACTTGGAACATTCAAAGTTGGAAGCTATATTCTTATTCTGGCGTTCATGTGTTGGAGATAGTTGGTGGCCTTGTTATACACATGTTTGTCGACAAGAAGTATCCTCTCTCTGTCAACCTTATCGAACGGATGCTTGATCATCAGCTGGAAATTTGTCAAGACACAGTGGGTAATGAACTTACCACTGCAGTTCAGTTGATTGCTTTTCTAAAGAAACAAATTGCTGATTCAAGGCGTCCTAAGGTTCATGACTGGTATTGTTAAGTTTGTTATATATCTCTTATTATTTTTTGTTGTTTTTCTTCTATCTTTTGTTCTGTTCTGTTTCATCTTTTGGTTTTTCATCTAGTTGTAAATAGTTTTTGCCTTTTGAAAACTCTTGGTTTTTGATATATTCTTTTGGGACAGGATCACTTGGTTTTTAAACTGTAGATGAGCAACTTGGTTTTCAGGCTCATCTTTATATTTCAGTGATCTACTAAACTGGTTTTATGGCACAATCTTTCACGGAAAATAATTTTTTTTTGGTGCAACACTCTATGGTTCTCAATTGCCAGGCCATCAGGCTAGAATCAATTGAGGTATGGTTTCAATTCCCAGGTCTATGACCAGAATGAATTGATATAGCTTTAATGATTTCCTTAAAATCATAGAGTCTCTCAACTGACTGATGTTTCACGTACCAATAAGTTGAGATGGTTTGCAATCCACCATGGGAGTAACCCTTTCTGGGTCCCAAGGATTGTCTAGCCCACAAGCAAACGGCTGTGTAAAGGCATTAAATCCGTTGTTGGTGCCAAGCTTACCCAAAACTGGATGGTTTCACTTGCCATATTCTTGGAATTGAAAAGTGGCTATCCCAAGAGGGTAAGACTCGTGGTAAGACCGAAACAAAATCCATTGAAGGCTGTGATGGTTTGCCAAAAATCATTAGGGATCTCAACTCGCCAATGTTTCATGTACTAAAGAGTTGAAAATGGATTCAGTCCTCCATGGATTTGACCCTTTCTGGGTGCCAATGGACTGACTAGCCCAAGAGTGAATGGCTACTTGGTAAAGGCTTATTAAACCCTTCATGTACTTGTGGTGTCCTGTTGCATTTCATGTTTTGATGCTGATTTTCCTTGTTACTAGATTCGTCGAAGTTTATGAAGGTTCTTTTTGGAGACGACGACAAGAGGTTGCTGTTTCAATCCTCTTGTGTTTCAACGAAAGATCTATCTAGAAACTAGAATTAAACTGTGTTTAAATTCAAGTTTAGGGGGGAGGATTGTTAGGAATTTGTAAGTTGAATATCCTACTAGTAGTATGTAGTTCTAACTGGTACAGTAAAACAGTTTCCTGCTGGTATGTATTCCGTACTGAAAGGGTAATGTCAAAGTTAGATACTGGTCATAAAAAAAATAAAAAAACAGAACAAAAAATGTTATTCCTGCTAGTAGTACAATATTATTCCTAGTAGTATTATACTTACTACTTCCAGATTTTAGTTTAAAGTTAGTTTATGATAGGGAATATGCATGAGATAACCTAGAAGTGATAACACTTATCACTTTAGCTTTTAGTTAGGTTTCGGGGTATTTTGAGAACCTACGGCTTGATGAATGTAAACCTAATTAATGATTAGAATAACCCGTTTATATCATAGAAAAGATCCATAGAGGAGTCGATGTTTTTAGTAATTCTTTAACTCTACTGAAGTTAATATTCCGCGTAAACAATAGTTTCAAGTGTTAGAGTCTCTCTTAGAGTTGCTTGTGATTACATAAGTGCTCTACAACCTTTACAGGCTTGAAGATCTATCTAGGACTGGACCTACACATCCCAATTAGGTGCTAAAAAGGTTTATCCGATTGTTTACACAACTGCATACAGTCAACATATGTTTTAGTACCCGATTTAAGTATATCTTTTAACATTCGTTTAAAAGCTTCTTTAATGTGGTCTATCGGGAGCACCACTAGTTCGTCTTGCACAACCAAGTTTAAGATGTGTGCAACACATCTACTATGATAAAATATGTCGTTCAAAGGTGGATCATATTTTACTTTTAGTCTACCAATGGCGTTTGTATTATTACTTGCATTATCCAACGTAATTGAAAAAATGTTTTCTTCCAAATGAAATATTTTGAACACTCTTTTCAACATCTTGAATAAAGCAAATCCAGAGTTAGGAACCAAAAAGTCTTCAAATGCAATGGTATGCTTCATCATGAGCCAAGTTTCAGGATCAATCCAATGTGCGGTAACACAAAGGTACGAACCGGGCAAACCATGAGGAGCCAACCAAACATCCGTTGTTAAGTTTACACTAGAATATAAATTAAAAAAACCATATTTTAATTCTTGTTAGCCTTTTTCCATAATTTCATAGCATCGCGTTTAAGAGTAGTATGAGTTACATGATTATACTTCGGTTGAAGATAATTTTGAAACACCCTAGTAATTCGAGGGTTGTCAAAGTGGTTGAACGACAAAGCTTCTTGAATCACCAAACTGACCAATTGTTTACGAAAAAGATCTAGATTGTATGCAAAAGTTCCCCCATCTCGACCCATAGATGATTGACCCGCTTCCCGAAACCGTTTTGAGTGCTTCATAATACTTCATGTTGATATGAGCCCTCAACGTCGAGTTGGATGCCGCCAAAAATAAATGAAAGCAAAGATTACAATGAGCCTTGGTCGTGTTATCCGACATCCTGACGAGGTTGAAGTTTTTCCAAACATCGGCTTTTCGGGTGCAAGGTAAAATTTCAATAACTTCCGGTGCACTTGAAGAACCAACACCGGTGGTAGTTGAACTATAGACCAAGGACAATTACCTAGAGGATGCAACAACATAAGGGGTTAGAGTAAACCATTTAACTTCACTAGGGATGATGCAAGCTCGCCTTTTCGGGGAGAAATGAAGTTAAACACCAAGGACACACCCTTTTTGTTTCAACAAAAGGGGGAGAAGAGTGTAAACGGAGAAGGTAATGTAAAGGTATTACGAGGATACAAGTAACTTTTACATTTCTTATATATTACGTTTACATATTTTGTCATCATCAAAAAGGGGGAGATTGCTATTGCAAATATTATGGTATTTAATCTACACATTCTTATTTGTTTTGATAAGGACAAAATTATGACTTGTAATACATATTGTTAAATGTACAAGTTACTCGTAATCATATTTCGTCTCAACATACATCAACATCTATCGACATCTCGTACCCTCGTATGTTACAACACAGGTTCGTACATGTTTGTTATGTTGCATTATGATCAAAACCTTATTTCACATTTTGCATTTTATACAAACGCATCACTTTTAGATTAACACTAAAGTTTACGCCTAAATATATTTTACAAGTAAACTTTATTTTGACAAGCATTCAACTAAACCTTTTATCTTTACAAAGTTTATTTTCTTTTAAATAAAAAGTAATTTACATCAGGCCTTACATCATCTATATCTTGCAAAATCTCTCAAAGATTACAAAAGATTTTTTTTGATTCGGATGAACAGTACCCGGTTCCATAGGAGCATAGCCGGTTCCATTGGATTTACAAGCCGATTCCATTGCTACAGTGTCGCCAGTTCTGTTCAGCTTTTCCTATAAATAAATGACCATTTTCAATCCGTTTCTCACCACTTTTAACACAATTTTTCCACCATTTTTAACAAACTTAGATCTGTAGATAATGCTTACATAAATCACCATGATCATAATGCATCTAACTCTTATCTTGTTGTAAGCATACACCCAAAATGATCCTCCATGCATATACCCGAAATGATGATCCACCAAAGCAAGAGTTCTTGCCATTTCCATCCACCACAAAGCACATACATATGAAGATCTACAAGATTGGAGATCTATTCATCATCATCCTTTTGAAGGCTTCTTAACAATGGAAGTTCATTTAGATTAGGCATTCAAATCCATTAGACACATTTGTCTTAGATCATCATTGTATACACATTTGCATCATCTCTTTGTATCATTTGATTTAGACTAGATGGTTTATGTGTTTATGCCATAAAACATAAAGTTTGTTATGTTAGGCCATAAAACCTAACGCGGTTTTGGGTTGGTTCTATCCTTTGTGTAAGAACCCGATATTTAGCTTTATACCGGATAAAGTGTAAGCGATGATGGGTTGGTCTTCCCGGTGATTAGGACTTGGTATTTAGCTTAGTACCGGATAAAGTGTAATCGACGTTGTGTAATGTTTTCTTCGCCGAAAAGGGAGCATGTTGATCTAGTGAAGTAACTCTCGAGTTGGGTACTCGGAGAGTGGAGTAGGGCGGAGAGGAGCTCTGTGACCGAACCACTATAAATCATCGTGTTCGGTTTGCTTTCTCTTTACATATAGTTATTTCTTTACGTTTTAATTATGCTTATGTTGTGGTTTGATGCTTGTGCTACTTGCTTGTTGATTGGTCTCCATTATACATATAGTCGTAGACTAGAATCGATACTATTAATATTACATCGTGTTTGTTCAGTCATTTGATACAAAAGTTTTTAAATCTTAATCAAAAACGTATTCACCCCCCTCTACGTTTTCCATAGGTCTCATTGTTAGGTCTATATATCACCACTCTTATACTAAACGTACAATGGAAAAATGGTAAATTTAACACCCAAAGATTCAAAAAATGCCCCCGCTCATCCCACTGGTTTGAAATTCAAAAATTAAAAAATTTACAAATTCAAAAAAACGCTCCTCCCCGCCAATAACTGATTACTAACCGATTTAGAAAACCGGTTCGTAAAAAGACGGTACAAACCGGTCCTCTCCGGTGGTTTACCAAACCAGTTACTAACCGATGGTTTGGCCAAAAACCAAACCGGTTATGGTCAAACCCTGTTTTGACCGGTTATAGATTTTGGTTATTTTTTGGTTTTCTATTTTTTGTGCACGTCTAGTCCAAACTTATACTTATTTAAACATATGATCTCACCAACTTTATGTTGACGCTTTAGCATGTATTGTTCAGGTCCATAACTTGCAAACTTCATGGCTAGCTTGTCGGAGTCTCATGTAGGGTTAACTAGTTGTGATCGCATCATTTAAGACTTTCTACATATACTATGTTCATTTGATTATTTTCCAAACAATTTACTATTTTGTGATAAAACTATGGGATGTAATTTGTGAAAACTTATTTTACCCGAAAGTATCAAATGAACATCTTTTCAAAACGACTCACTTAGAGGTTGTTTTTTATATTCTTATGTTTCTTGTACTATGAAGTCACGCCTCCGGTTACCTTTCGGCTATGATAGTTTAGGGGCGTGTGATGACATCAAATAACGTCTATTTTATAGCATCATTTATCCCATGTTATTAACCCATTTTGTATAATTATTGCAAAGAATTGTTACTTAATGATTTATATTTAAGAATTGCAGTAATTATGGAGTAATTGGTGAAAGTTATAAAAAGGTGTGCATTCTGGAGCTTAAATGAAGATATTTTGAAGATTACTATTCTGAAGACCAATATGTCGTATCCATCAAGGAAGATACGACGTATCTGCGCCTGCACTCACCAAAGACCATAGAAGAATAAAGCTCAATACGCCGTATCTAGAGAGACTCAATACGCCGTATTCAAAATATGGAATCAATATAATATTCTAGAAGATATCAAGCGTGGTCCCTACTCCAAGAAATCCCCAATACGCCATATTGAGCTTCTCAATACGCCGTATCGAACCGACTTATAGACCACTATATATAGACGACCCTAAACTCAGTTTTAGGTATGCAAGTGAATCCCTAAACTACCAAGTCGACCAAGAGACGAATAAAGGAGCCTAGAAGGTCAAAAAAGAGCCTCAAGATCATAGGAAAACTCTTGTAATCTTCGCGCAACCGAATACGCGTTCGATTAAGGTTTCTTTATTTTAATCGTTCATATATCAAACCGTGTGTATTTTTACAATGACTATCGGCTGATACCTTTAGGTATCAGCCATGTTTATAAAGATCTAATGTTTGGTTTGTTTATCTTGATTGCTTAATTTATCGTTGATTGTTGTTTATGTTTATCAATTTATATTCGTTTACGTGCTTAAGTATGCGACCTATCATTCAACTAGGTCTAGTCTTACATATTTAATGCGCTGCAACTTCGGTGTTGTTTGGGCGTAGGCTAAGAGTCCGGGATAGCTCTCCATATTGCAATTTATATATCTAGAATCATAGGATCACAAATATTGACCTATCTTTGCCCTTTGATTATGAGCTTAGTTGAGCCATAAGGTGACCTTGGTACCAACGAGTACGTTCTAATCAATTGGTAAGGACTCAGACAGTGGACTACTAGTATATAAAGAGCCGTTAAGCAGTAAGTGGGTAAAGTTTTCATGAACTAGGGTTTAGTAAGAGCACCATTACTAATTTCCTAAGACAAATTATAATAAACAAATGCTTGCTTTATGCGGATGCGTCTAATTGTGACAGGATTAGCGTGTCTAGGTCTTAGGAAGAAGTACCGCCTAAGTCTAGGAATGATATGCCCTTCGAGATAAGTCAATCATTGCACAATTAAACAAACCTATGTTTTATCGGATTATTCGTGGTTGATACATTTTCTTTACATTAGTTTTTGACCGTTCCTCTATCGTTTGTTTATCTTCTTGTGTGTGTTTATTGCTTTACTTGACATCAAAACCTTATGTTAGATAACTAAACCTCGTGCCAGTCTCTCAGGCTGAAACCCCCCTTTTGCATTAGTTTTAGGTTTAACTTAGATAACTAAAATACTGATAGAATTACGATTAACGCTCTCGCTCTTAGTGATCGACGCCCTACTTACCACGAAACTCCATCTGACCGGGTACACAGCCCGTTAAAGTGTTGTTTTTAGGTATAGTCGACATAAAATAAATAGTAAAACTTGATACATAAATAACACCTACACAACGACACATCAAGTTTTTGGCGCTGTTGCCGGGGAGTGAAGTTGTTTAATTTTTATTTATTAGTGTTTTAGTTTAGTTTAGTATAGATTAATTTGCATATTTGTGTGTTTGTTTTGTGTGTTTGCTTCCTGTATTGTATATTTTTGCATATTGTGTGTTTGTGTGTTCCTGCATAGTTACGGTTCGCTGTAACTTTCTGAGTCGAATACTCAATACGACGTATTCAATTTATTGGATACGGAATATAAATCTTTTTCAAACTAATACAGCGTATTCGACTCTATCATCTATACGGCATATGCAGTTCACTGAATACGGCGTATTAAGCTATTTGACAATTTTCTTTCCTAGCAAATTTATTACAGGTCACAATGGATGACCCCAACATTACTATGGCAGAGTATATCAGGCTTGAGGAAGAAAAAGCTCGTAGGCGTGGTAAGGTGTATAACTGGGAAACTGCTATGTATGCTAAGATCTGGTAAGATGAAGACGTTCACGACCTCAGATCCGTTGAAACTGAATTCCCAGCTGTAGTCCTCAATGATAGTTTGACATCAAATGAAACACCTTCTTATGAACCCACGGTAAGTTCTCTTAACGATGAAATTGACTTTAGAATATCATTGGGGGGGGGGGTCGAAATACGACGATGAAGTTTAACACGGTAATTTGTTGACAAAAACTCGTTTTCTTATAAAATAATTTCTACAAATGATTTGAAAACAGAATTCGGAGAATAATAATGATAAAGTTGATATGCCTTTGCATCCATTACCCGAGCCTACGATCAATTATTTTGATGATTTAGATTTCTTTAAAGATTTTGAGAATGAATTTCCAGCCATTGTTTACAATGA
Organism: Tanacetum coccineum; assembly: GCA_026074375.1. NCBI lineage: Eukaryota > Viridiplantae > Streptophyta > Magnoliopsida > Asterales > Asteraceae > Tanacetum > Tanacetum coccineum. Next base: position 11,351 of record BQNB010090025.1, read on the forward strand.
TGCTCAAACATCTAAACCAGATTTATTAACTGAACCGATTTTAAACCCTCAACATATCGATGAATTTAATTTGAAAGATGAAAAATCATTGTCTGAATATGATGAAGAGGAACAAAACGTTATATGCTTTAATGATTTATTTCCTTTTAACGTAATTTATCCCGATGAATTAAAATCAGATAAGGACAATGATGATGATAAAATCGATATTGCACACTCTTTGGGGGATTTATCTGTTAAACCGTTACATGATGCAATTAATACCGATGTTGGTGTCTATGCACATGGGTCAAATAAGCTTTTAAAAATAAGTCATGATACATCTAATAAATTTTTCAAAACTGAAACTTTTATCAAGGGATTAAATTTTAATATCATGATTTGGAATCATCTTAACAAAGGGATGTCATTCATTTTCCTAATCAAGAATTTGTATGTGCCGTTTGACATCCCGTTCGACCCTAAATTGTTTTATAAGGATGGGAGTAAATTAGGGCAAGTCTAACTTAAAGACTTTTCTGTAAACAATAGTACTTCTCGGGAGACAACCCAAAATGTATTTTCAATTTTTTATCAAGTCCGTCTTCCCAGATTTTCTATACAGCGTATCCAATCCCCATGGATACGGCGTATTGACAATCTGGACGTTATCCAGTCTTTATTTTCAGCACAGTCAATATGGCGTATTCGTTAAACGAATACAGAGTATTCGACACTGGTATCAATACGGCGTATCCTGGGGTATGGATACGGTGTATTGACTTCCTGTAAAACAATCACTTGTGTTCAATTTGAACTAAGTAAGATATTCAAAACTTGTAGTTTCATAAATCGGTATTCAACGATTTTAAATCGTATAATAGCAAATCAAGCTTTCGTTAAGGTCATCGAGTAAACTAACTTATGTATCGGCACGTGTTTTTAGAAGTCATTATAGTAAGAAAGTAAAGCTTTTAGTACAAACAGTATGTTAGCCTTATTTTTATATAAGTCAAACAAGAATGTTATCGGTTTTCTATGTCGTAATTAGTCTTGTTAAGTAATAGTAGTCGGATTACGGGTTGGATCTGTAATATATATTGTCAATGTTTTGGGCTCTTAACCCACTTTAAGCCACGCTCGACCATAGTTAGAAAGCCCATACGCCATTATGAAGGCTTGGGGTATAAATAGGACCCTCTCCACATATGGATAGGGTGTTGGTTATCATTTCTTGTATGTGTAACCCTCCAAACTCTCTCTTCAATATAATATTCTTCATTTTCCCTCTCTACTTTCTCTCTCTAAACTTCTTTCTATTTTTTCTCTTTCTTTCTTTGCTTATTCGGCTCATATGAGCCTATTGGTTGCTTATTCTAGTTATGATATGGATTAATTATTTGGGATAACAAGTGGTATCAACAAGCCAAGGGGTTTTTGGTGTTTTTAGTTGTGGTTCGTGTGGTTTAAGCCAAGAAGTGGCTTATTAAGAGCTTTTTTAGGATTATTTTTTTAAATTACGATTTTGTTTAGCTTCTTTTCATCTTATTTTTACAGCTTTTTAGTAGTTTGAATAGCTTATTTTTATTTAGATCATTTTCTTGTTTTTGTTTTGAAGAAATCCATTCGAAAATCTTGAAAAAAAAGTAAAAAAAATCGTCTCAAAAATCAAAAAGTTTGCATTTTATGTTAAGATTTTCTTAGATTTGCTTAGTTTTGCAAAAGAAATCATCTAAAAGTGTCAAAAAGTGTGTCTTTTTTGTGTTTGAAAATTTGTACTTTTTACACTAGGAGATTTATACACATTTTACTCTAGGAGATTTATACGTGGTGGTAAAGCTAGGCGATTTATACGTGGTGGTAAAGCTAAGCGATTTATACACATCAAATTAAGCCAAGAGGATTTCTAACGCATCAGATAAGCCTACATATTTTTATGCATTCGATTAAGCATAAAGTTATTTAATACGGCATCAGATTAAGACTAAGTGATTTATTTTAAAAAACGACATCAGTTTTGCTTAGAGGTTTATTACGCTATTCAATTAGCTTAGGAGATTTTATACCACACAAGACATTACTTTAATTACGATAACAACGATACCTCACAAAACATTTCTTGTTTTGTTGGTTTTTACTTGATTTGTAATCCCATAAAAGATTTATTCTTTTATCAGTTTAATCAAGACTTGTAAAATCCTGGGAACTTGATTTCCAACAACAATCTACCAACAACAATCACTTTACCTACTTAATATCCGATATCCATTCACAACATCAAAATGTCAAATACAAATACCAATTTGCAAACTTAAACATCGAATGCTCTTCACAATGCCTTCATGGATGCAAGTGGTAAAAGACGTCAACAAATGTTTGACCTGTTTAGTAATTTACATTTCAGTGGAAATCCAGAATCAAGGGATACATTGACACCAAACCTAACAATGAACTCATCCACTATTGTCTTTAGAATCCACCCTATAAATTCAAATGAACTGAGAAGACTGTACAAAAGGGTATATGGAGAACTATAAGAATGTTTTGCAAGACATATGAGATTCAAACTGACATGTTGAAGATGAAGTGTTGATGAGATAATTCTCACAAGATAAATAATGATATATACTCCTTAGTTGATGTTTGTCCAAATGCAGATGGTGGAGATGTGGAAAAGCATTTTAAAAGGTTGAAACAAGGTGAACAAATCAATGTTCAAGATCTTGAAAAACCAATCTATATTGGGAGTTTGAAAATTAATCATCGGGGGTGGTGAAATCACTTTGAAAGAGTTATTACTCACGGTTCTACAAGATGATGAATGAGATTGTTAGAAATCAGTGTGATGTTACCAATCATCAAGTGAATGTTCAGTTCTTAATTTAACTACAACCAGAATGGTAAAGGTTTGTGATGATTATTAAGTAGAGTCGATAATTGAAGACTGTCTCTTACCACAAACTTTATGACATCCTGAAGCAACACTAGAATGAAGTCAACGAGATAAGAACTGAAAGACTAGCATGTACTGCTAATCCACTTGCACTTGTTTCTCAACAACAACCAGTTTACCATCCTCAAAAAACCTTCTACTCACCTACACTAATACCATTCCTCAACATGATCACAACAGCTGCTATCAGTAAATAAAGGAAAAGTAATTATCAACCCTTCTCCACCGACTTATGATCAATAACCTACTATGGTTGCTGAAGATGATGAATTGTCAAAGGAGAAGGAGATTGATTAACTTATGGCTTTGATTTCTCTATCATTCAAGAAAATCTACAAACCTACCAATAACAACCTCAAAACTTCATCAAACACTAGTAGAGCAAATCAGGAGAATACTCCAAGAATTAACAAAGGCATAGGTTTAATGTTAATTAGAGGGTAGTTATGTTGTTGGAGCTTAGGAAGATTGTAGTATACAGGTGGTTGCAGCCAGTCTGGATTTTCTGTTATAATAGCAAGGAATATGGGACATGTGTAAGGGAATGTCCAAAAACCGAAACGGGAAGGATTGCCAGCTATCATAAGTGATGATATTGCTATCTTAATAAGCAAGAGGATGGGGTAGTGTTGGGGGGAATTTTTTTTTTTTTAGTTGAATGCGTGCATAGCTGATTTGAGGGAATATGCTCATTGAGGATGACTAAAGGATCAGGTATGGATGCACATTATATGTACTGGCACAGATTAAGAGTTTATTCTAGATGATGCTGATAAATTCTGGGATCCCATTTTGATGCTGAGGCCATTACAAAAGGTACTAAAATAATTGATTGATAACTATAATTTGTTTGCCATTAAAAGTGAAAACATCCTGAGCAACCTGAATATATTATATGCACATATCCGGCTGAAAAGTGAACATACATTAATTATTGACTTCATTGGATATGAGTTATGATCATGGAGAAAAGATGACGAGGATGTTAATTGATGACCTTGTTTAAAGAACGTTTGATTTGCTTTGCTTCTTCTTTAATTGAGAAACTAAAATGAAAATTGATGACAGCAAAAACGTAATAAAATTATGAAACATCAATCAAAAGGACCTTTAGTTGATAAATTAAAAGGGTTGTAATTAAGATTTCAAAACAAAAATAAAAGTTTACAATAATCTAAATAATCCATTTCAAAGAATGCAAACAATAAACTGTCAAAGGACTATATCAGTGATGTTCTAAAGACCTTAGAATTTCCAAGATGAAATTGATAGGTATCATGATGGAATTTTGAGTCAAAAGGAGGCAATGGAATTATGCCAAAACCTAAAAGGGATTTAATGTCATACAAAATGGATATGAAAAGTTCATTTAATGAATTATACTTGAAAGATAAAACGATTTTAAATCAAAACAATTTCAAAAATGAAAAAGGTAGCTTGCTGCTTCATCAAGAATACCATCTCCATAATGTCACAAGAAAAAGAGGCTCAGAAAAGTTTGTCACATAACTCTGATAGACAAAGAAATTGAAAGGTCGTTTTGCTTTAGAAAAACAATAGTCTAATAGTCTTGTATGATATTTGTATATAAAAACTGGTTCAATCAGTTCTAAACATGAAAGATGCTTAATTCATAATTGTAATATAGTTTTATTAAATTAAAGTCCCAAGAAAGCTCAAGTGCGACAAATCCTCGTCTGTTATGATTTAGGTTGCTATATGATAATCTTGCTTTTAATGTTAGCTCCTGAATCTGACGAAATGATTCGTCTTGCCCAAGAAAGTCGATCAAAATTAAATGATTTAATCAGACCGTTTGATTATAAAAACTTGAATAATCTTTAGGATTTGTGCGTTCCACAACGTGAAAAGTCGTCTGAACATAGATATTTTTCAGATAAGGTTGAAAATGAGTCATACAACCTGTCGAGAATGAAATTCAAAAGAGGTCTCTTTTAATAAACAATCATCTTTGTTAGAAAAAAGGAATGGATGATCCATTCTGTGGGATCGAAAAAATGTAAAAGCTCTAAAGAACTTTTCAAAATTAAAAGTAGTGTTGACACGATTTTTGATGGAGTGTGGAACGTTGCAAACAAACAATCGCTAAAAGAACATATTTTTGTCACATAGATCCATTCATTAAAAATACAATTGAAGGAAATTTTTGTCCCCAAATTCGAAGAATCAAGCTGATTTAGAAAAATTTCACTTGTGTTTGAAAGAGAAAATGGTTGCCAATTTGAGATACTTTAATTCTCTTGAACATAAAGTAGACTCTCTCAAATCTCATCTGGAAACTCAAAAAACACAATTTTTGAATCAAATCGACCGACTTTCCTGGGAATATGATTATCTGAATTCAACATGAATGATATACTTGTGTGTACATACTCTGCATGAATTCATTGATTTACAATGTGATTTTTGTTGACCAAGGTTGTAAACCTTGGACTTTGAAAAGTGACATAATAGACCCCTATAGTTATAACTTTGGTAAAATGACATTTATAGTCCTTTTAGTTATAAGTTTCCGAAAGTTACGATATATACCCCTTGCCTGGATTATAATTACAAAACATGTCCAAATTACCATGCAAGCTTATTTTAACATTTCAAAAGATATTTATAAGTTATAATAAACTAAAATATGAAGTTTTAACGTAACGCAAGTTTAAAATAACGATTCGTTAGGCTAGGAAGCAAAACGGGTCAAATTAAGGTTTCAAAACGTAAACGCACGGATTTTAAGTTGAAATTCCTTCATTAATCAATAAAGTGGTTATTTTAACATTAGTTAAGCATGCTAGGATAGATTATAACAATATTTAACCATTATAATATTTAGTTTTAAGAAAAACATAAAATTAGGGTTTTGGGTGTACAGTTTTGGATCAAAATGGAAAATGAGCATAAATTGAGTTATGAAACTTTAACAAGAGTTTATTTAGGATCATATGAACATTATAAGAGTGTAGGAGCAGAAGTAGAACATCCAGAACCTGGGTTTGAGCTTCAAGGAGCAAAAATGGTGGAAATGGGTTGTTTCGGGTAGTATTTCCACTCGTACGCCTTGTATCTTGTTCCCGGGGCTTCAAATTTTCAAAGCTTCACTTCTTGAACTTCTTTAATGATCCTAAGATCATAAGGGAGCAAAGGATTGCTGCCTATAAGGGTTATAGAGGAGGAGGTGTGGTGCAAGTTTGAATGAGCTATCTAAGGTCCTATTTATACCCATTTGAAGTAGCAAGGAGTAAGCAAAGGCTATGATCTGGTCTTGACATGTAATAGGTCTAGTGTATGATGTGTCTAAGCTAGAAAATCAATGGTGGAGGTCTAGGATAGTAGATTGATGAGGTGTTTGTGTTTGGAGCTTGCCGCGGCTGAAGAGAGAAAAAGAGAGGCCATGTGCTCTCATTTTTGACCAAGAAATGGTCTAAGTAGGTGGGTAAGCTGCTTAAGGGTTTCTAGAAGAGGTTCACATAAGAATTTTGCACTTGGAATGGTTTAAAATGGGTCAAAATTGATGGTGAAGGGGTTCGGGCTGTTTTGGGGTTCAACTAGGGTTTCACAAGTTTTCAAGATTTTATTTCATGTGTACTTGATTAAGAATAGTTAATATACATAGCCAAGGTCTGATATAGCAAGGATTAACAAAGATTAGCAATTGGTTTGGGTTAAAACGGATTTGGAAATTGAAGAATGAGAGTCACGGGTTTGATTAGGGCTACGTTTTAGGGTTTTCTTGACTTTCGTGGTTTATTATTTTGATTACTCTGAATAGGAATGATGGAATCCAATCCTAGAGCTTAAATAAAGTATTATCATGAGTTTGATCCAGTTGGTTCTAGTTAAAATGGGTTGAAATTGAAAGAATAAGCCGTAGCTTGGAATTAGGGTTCATATAAGGCTTTTAGGGTTTTCTAGCTTTGTAATTCTCGTACATTGTTGAAGCAAGGATGGTTAATGATGGATAAAGGTTTGTAAACTCATTTTATGGGTTTACAATGACTCTTGGTTGCTTACTTGAGAATGAGATGGTCTGAAAATGAGTAAACGGGTCAAAATCACAATTAGGGTACAATTAGGGTTTCCTGGATTTATTTCTTGTGTAATTGAAGTAGAATGATGAAATGATGATGGAATGATGTTTGAAAATGATTGATAATGTTATAAATTAAGTTATTAAAACTTATTTGAGAGTTGGTTTAGGTTTACAATGGATAAAAATGAAGAAACGTGTCATGGTTTAGAATCTAGCTTGGTTTTAGGGTTTAGGGTTTTGAATTAGGGTTTTGAGTGTAAATATGTGTGTGAAGGCTTATGAATAGAATAATTAGGGTTTACACATTGTAGAATGAGTATAGTAGCTTGTACATAAGTGGTGATGAAGAAATTAGAATGAAAACGGAGTTAAAACGGCTATTTTGGATATCATGCATTAATGACTTGTACACTATGCTTTGAAAGCTTGTACTTGACTTGGAGGGAGTTTATATTTCAAATGAGATGTTATATTACTTGTATATATGCTTTAGTATCTTGTGCATTCACTTTAGATGTTAATCTTTCCATGAGATTAGGGTTTAGAGGTATACGATAACGGTTTAAAGCCCGTTTTGATATAACGTTGCGAATGGTACATTATAGGAATAATGTACTTTGTAATAAGAATATGATGATATTGACTTGACATGTTATGATGTTTGCTTGACATATATGAAGACAGGATTGTCATAGATAGGTTGCGTGAGCTCGTCTACTTTAGTTATGCAAGTTATATTATATATTGAGATATTGTCAATACAAGTAATGTAATAAAGCAAAAAATTTCCCCGTACAATTGTGATAATAGTAAAATAGGTTGATGAAAATTCTTGGGTTGTTATATGCTACTATCCGATACAACCCTAACATGGTCGTATCAATGTGCGTATTAAAAGTATTTTTAAATGATAAATATGAGAAAAAATTTAATAGAATAAAAAAAATATGCTACAATGGTAGAGGAAAAGTAAAAAAGAAAAAGTTTATGAGAGAGATCTAACTGATGTAAAGCTAATGGCGAGAGAAAACCTATCACCACACCTATCACACAAAGAATATTGGGTACAGTTGAGCCATGACACAAAAAGTACTGCCACCTCGGCAAAAGTGTTATGGCACCAGAAATGCTATGGCATCACATTTGAGTGGCTCCCTCGTTGGCTTCAAGCCATGGGCAAAAAGTGGTACAATGGGTCCACACATACCCCACTAAATACACAAATCAACACAAAAAAATAAAAAAAATAAAGGAATAAGCTTCGGCATTGACTGGTATTTGCCAGCCCACAAGCTACCATCCGAGAGATGGTATGGTTGGCGCCATCGAAAGTTGGGCTGGTACCATGACTCAACTCTACCAGCCATGCGTACCTCCCCCTCTAACACAATATCAAAATATGATGAGAATTCTAAAAATTTATTGTATTAAACCAATTAAATCATTTAGAGTTATTACAGGCGGACTAAAAACGCTAAATCAACATATGCACAATTTTTCATTAGGGTTAATACACAAAAAAGTTACTAAAGTTTGGCCAAATGTTCCCTTTGTTACTAAGCTTTTTTGGTTACAAATGGATTACTCATGTTATGTTAAACGGTTACATAGGTTACCTCGTATGTTTTAACCTTTTGTTATAAGTTAATTGTCTACGTGGCACGGGAGGTGTCAATATTTTTTTTATAATAGTGATTAATAAAAAAGGAAAAGTCTCATTTCTCTCTTTCATAGATACCATCATCACCTTATATCACATATCTCTCATTTTTTCATCTCAAACAATTGATAGAGCTCACCGGTATTGGCAGACTCGGTTTGATGACCTACACAATATTTATACCACCATCACCCCCCCGAATGATTCCAGTTATATCAAAAAAAATCGCATCCCTAGGTGGTGGTGTTTGAAATGAGGCCATGCAGGGAGAGTTGGTGTGGTAACAGAGTGGCGACGTCGACAGAGGTGGTTGGTGGGTTGAAAGATTTAATTAGCGCTAGTGGCGACCCAAAATGTTTAGTCTGTTGACTTGCCAGCATCCAACAACTACACAAATGAGGTGATTGGATATTAGATCTGTTGACTTGCAACTCAATCAAAAAAGAGGCGATTGGACCAAAACATCATCATTTAATGAGGTGATTGGATATAAGGTCGCCGGTTGGGAGTGTGGTGACTGTATTAGTGGTTGGCGGTAACGATTCGCCGACGCTTTGTTACGACTCTCGGACATGGGCGCACTACCACCATCAGAATCGACAGAAATGTGGATAGAGGTGGGTAACAAGTCATAGATCTTGTGGTTTTTCAGGCGGTGGAGCTGGTGTGTTTGTGGTTGCCAACCAACAGATCTAGTGGTTTTCTTGGTATGGAGCAAATAAGATTAGGCCATTTGTAGTTTAGAATTTAGATTTATAAGTGGGATGTATTTTGTTTGTTATAGTTGTGTTGTAAGTGTTTCATTAGATGTTTAAAGGAAGAAGAGAAAAGTATGACAAAGAGAAAGAGAACCAGGGTGTGGAAGGCAGGTGGGACCCACAAAATGCTGATGTGGTTGGGATAATGGGTTATCAACCGGTAGCCCTTCATACGAGTAACGCGAGTGTAACTTTTTAAATGTTCAGTAACCAATATAATAAACTCGTATGCATGAGTAACCTATTTGTAAACAAAAAAACTTTAGTAACTTAGGTGAACATTTGACCAAAATTTAGTAACTTTTTTGTGTATTAACCATTTTAATTATATGGCTAGCAAAAAATAATAAGAGTAATGGGTGGTGTTTTCTTTCTTTTTATGTTTTGTTGTAACGGCGACTGAGACGCCTCGCCCTCGTGGTTGAGATGGTGGAGCTTGCCGTGGCTCGCAGGCCTCGCCGCCACACCGACCCCCCCTATTTGCAGTCTCATTTCGCCACAAAACGACTCAAATGATCTGTTGGGAAAAAATGGCCCCCCTATAAAACTATCCGGTGGCAACAGTTAGTTAAAAAAAAAACTTTTTTTTTTTTATTAAAATTATTTTTTTTAAATTCTATATAATCCACACACTTTTATCATTTTTAAACAAACTACACAAATAAATTCATTCTACAATTCTTTCTACCTACAATAAAAAATGTTTCGAATCCATATTGTACGGGTTTTCTATCTCAACTTCTCGCTAGCTCCTTGGCACAACAACTCGTAGCAATAGTAAACCTACGAACACCGTAGCGCCATCTTCACAATACTCTATCGAAAATGAATTTTTATTTTTATTTTATGAAATGAATTTTTAATTTGTTGTGGAAAAAAACCGGAAAAGAAAATAAAATTGTGTGTGGGTGCGGGCCCAACAAATGAAGAGGGGGTATGAGAAACTGTCATGAGTGATGGGGGTGTTTGTGTGTGTTGTGTTGAAAATGATGGTGGCGCTGATTCGGTCCCCGGACAGCAGTGGGGCCCATATAAAGAGTAAAATCTCATTCACTACCCCTTGTAACTCTAAGAGGCTTAGGTGTAGTAAACGCCTTGGCAACGGCGTTGCCGCGTTACTACACCGCTAGGGGCGTTGCCCTCGGACACGCCCGTATGAGGTGGATAAAAAAAAATCATTTTACCCTCCCCCCCCCAAAACGGGCTATATACTAGTTCTTAATTTTACCCCTTTTTTTATCAAAGTTACCAAACACCCTTAAGGCTAGTTTTATTAAATTTAAAAAGAAAATATAAAATTAAAAAATTTACAAAAAAACAGCCCTAACGGTATATTTTAAAAAAAAAAAAATATTTCATTTTACCCCCCTCACACAACTCATTATAAATACTTCAATACCTCTATATTATTTTCTCACAAAAAAAACATACATTTACAACAAAAAACACTACAAACTCTTTCACAATGAATCAAAATCGAACCGTTTTTGATATCGATGAGGAAACCGACGCATTCTATTTACAAAAAGCTGTCGAGTATCACGAATGGCTAATACAACAAGAAGCTCAACCACGATTGACCCGTACACCGATCTTCCGTGACCGTGAAGATGCCGAAAGACGTCTACGTGCTGATTATTTTGATGATCATTGTAAGTATCCGTTATACTATTTTCGGAGAAGATTTCGTATGAGCCGTAAACTTTTTCTAAAAATTGTCAATGGCATTTCAAGTTATACGGCCGATCCTCTCCCACAACATTTTCATTTCTTCAAATCTCGACTCGATTGTACGGGTCGAATGAGTATTAGTGCTCTTATGAAGTGCACAGCTGCCATACGCCAAATGGCATACGGCAGCACACCCGACGCGTTTGATGAATATTTGCAAATGAGTGAGCATACTGCACGAGATGCTCTATTTTTCTTTAATATGTGCATCATAGAATTGTATATGCCGAAGTATTTAAGAAAGCCAACACTTGAAGACGTTGTAAAAATACAACAAAAGCATAACAATGTTCATGGTTTTCCGGGAATGCTTGGAAGTATTGATTGTATGCACTGGGAATGAAAAAATTGTCCAGTGTCATGGCAAGGTCAATACGGTAGGGGTGATAAAAAAATACCCTACTATAATGCTTGAAGCTGTAGCTTCGCAAGATCTGTGGATTTGGCATGCGTTTTATGGGATGACGGGTGCGAATAACGATATTAATGTTTTAGATAATTCTCCGTTATTCGACGACCTATTAGATGACTTAGCCCATGTGGTTCCGTATGTGGTAAACGGAGTTCAGTATCGTAATGGGTATTACTTGGCTGATGGAATTTACCCGGAGTGGGCAAGTTTCGTCAAATTGACGGTTGCAACTGATCCGAAGCATATGTACTTTAAACAGCGTCAAGAAAGTGCACGAAAAGATGTCGAACGTGCTTTCGGTGTTCTCCAAGGACGTTGGGGACTTATTCAACAACCGGCCCGTGCATACGAAGTCAACACATTACGTAGAATCATGTATGCTGGTATCATAATGCATAACATGATTTTAGAAGATCAAAATATGTCGGTTGTTGACTGGAAACATGTGTATTCTAATCCTGCAAGGTCACTGCAAACAGTGTGGATCGATCGATGTCAAACCCAACGTCGTAAAGCAAAAGAATTAAGAGACAAAGATACGCATATTAGTCTCCAACAAAACCTTATGAATCATATTTGGCGCGAAGTTGAAGAAGCATCGGAAGAAGATTAGTCGCCGGGGCGTATGTTTTTTTTTTTTTAATTTCGGTATTGTTTTTTAATGTGTGTTTTTTTTTAGTATTGTAATGTGTATTTGAATTTTATGAATGAAATTGTTAGTTTGTTAAAAGAATGAAATAATTGTTTAGGGGGTTTTATGAAAATAAAGAGGTGGGTGGTGTTATTTGGTGTTATGATTAGAGGAGTGGTGTTGGTGTTGGTGTTATGCTGATGTGGCACCCAAAAAATGGTGTTGCCGTGTTACGACACCTGATGCTATAAGGATTTCATGGAGCTAATTTATAAGTACGTTTTACCTGTTTTGCTAATTTTAATAAGGAATATAATTAAATACGGAGTATGAAATATATAGTCTATATTTAATCATGAAGCCAGAGGAGTTGAAAGATTCGTACATCAAAACTATAATTAAGAGTAGGTGGCAACATGTTATCATCTTCGGTTGACTTCCAATTTGAAAGAAATCCGAGAAGGACCGCCATAATTAACTAAAAGGAATTGATTTGCACACTCAAAAAATTGATTGAGACATTTTATTCTGTGCATTATATAGTTGTATCAGAGTTCACACAATATCTGCTTGTACAATGAGTGTCCCAATCAATTTTTGAGTGTGCAAATCATCTCCCCAAACTTCTATGGCCCCGCAATACGACCCATTAGCCGAACTCAAAGCTTTTGGCAAAACAAATCTCACTACAAGAAAAAGTGCACTTAGTGACCACACAAATTTGGTCACCAACAGTAGATATTTGGTCACTTAAATTGATTTAATGACTACAAGTCATCACAGTTGTCGTCATTATAGGTCCTTCACAAATTGTAATAGTGATGACATATGAAAATGGTCACTAAATAGTGACGACTTAAAAATGGTAATTAAAATTTGTGACCTCCAATTTCATCACTTTTTATGGTCATTAAATTGATAAGTGGTCTCTTTGTTAAAAAAAATTGATAAGTGGTCACTATTTTAACCAAATTAGTGACAAAAACTAGTGATCATTAAAAAGCAACGTTGAAGTAACGATCGTTAAAATCATTTAGTGACAACATACGTAGTCACCAACTATGGTCTCGTAGACACTAAACCGGTGGTCACTAGCAATGAAATTCTGCTAAAATACAAATTTTACAAAATAAATCATCCAATTACCTGATGAAATAATGCTAAAAAAACACCCGATGAAAATCATAAAACACCGTCATAACTATCCCATTAACCTATTATACATTAGGTGTGCGAACAACGTTGTTTTGCCATTAATGAGGTTGTTTTGAGTTAATGTTGGTTGTTTGGGTTTAGTGGGTTGTTTGTTGGGCCTTTTTTTCTTTTTGGGTTTGGAATTGGATTGTTGGCCCAATTTCGTTATAAACTATGAGGAAGATGTGGATGTGTATCAAGCAAGCTCAATGAGTGATGTAGTATGTAGCTAGAGTTGTAAGTTTTTATGGCATGTCATATGCATTATATTTAGGAGTTTATCAAGCTGTTTCCTTGAGGTTAATGTGGTCTTTCAACCACATTCCATCTGTACTTAAACTTTTTCGGTTTTAATATACTTTACTGGGGTAACCTTTTACCCAAAAAAAGCTCAATGGGTGATGGCAATACGTGTCTTCTTCAGGAGGCAAAATATAGGCGGCAACCACACTATCAATGTGTCTTTGATGTATTTTATAACGTCTAGTTTTAAATTTATATTTTTACCGACTAACCTATCTAGACTAAATACTAACGAGCAGTGTACCCGATTGAATGCAGCTAGCTATATGGTAAGTACGGGTCGTTCACAAGGAGCGGTTGGAATATAAAGTATTTCTAAGGTTCTACAGCTAGTTTAGGGGGGTTAACAGGAGAGGTTGTCATGAATTGAATTTTAAACTAATTAACTAATTAATAGAAATCAATAAAAAGTGTGAGGTTTAGATCAATATAGTGTTGGTAGTGTTAATCGTATTAATCTTACGATGTCTATTCAGTTTAAGTTTGCTATTAGTGCAATGATTTCATTGTTTAACGTTGGTGACTCTTATAATAATAAGGTTTTGATAGTCACATATACCTTATACTATAGTGCTTAACCTACATCCTTGGGCAACACACTCCGACAAGTTAAACCCGCACCATAAGTTGTGTAAGCTGGTACGGATGCTCATAGTAGCTAGGGGATTAGTTAGGCCTATGCGGTTTAGTCCGTCAACTAGTTATATTATGATTTACCGTCAGGTATAAATATTGCCATATTACGGTTTGGTCCACCTGACAATACACTTGCAACCACTCACATGCTTTGTCACGTTGGTCTTACCTAGGGTTTGCTCCACCTCTAGTCCTAATAAGGATATTGGTAAGTCAGTCTACGTAAGGTCGTCACCAACAAGAATCTACTAAGATTCAGATTATAAAGCAATAAGTGGTCTCTTAAGCTTAAATAATCTAGCAATAAACCAAAGTAATAAGCATAGTGATAAACTTAATAAATCTATCCAAAATTCATAAACAACGAGAATCGAAGCAAACAATATAACTAAATAAACATTGTATTTATAAAACAGCTAACACTAAAGGTGTTAGCCTTTAATCTCAGTCAACATAGCAAAAGTATAATCAAACGATATTGAAAAGAAGTTCATAGACAAAACGATAATCAAACTGAATGATGAATTGAGATACATTTCCCTACTTGATCTTGGCTTTGGATGGTGTTATTGGGTGGTTTCTGAGCTGATTTTCGCCTATAGGTCAGCTGGGAATCGCCTAGGATGATGTAAAGTTCGTTTTCAGGTTTTTGTATTTATAGGTTGCTAGACGGCCTGATACGACGTATCCATATTAAATACAGCGTATCCAACCATGAGCTCTGTTAGAAATAAAGAAATGAAATACTTGTAACACTATTATAAAGTGCAAGGACTAGTTGTGTTAACTTAGAAAAGTCACCAACTAATAAGACTATAAATAGGATAATTATGTCAAGATTGTATGTAACAAATTCATTCAATCAAAAAGCAAGTTAGTTATTTTCTCTCTCTAAAACACACACACACTAATTACACCTTAATTTACACACACTATATCCATCAATCAAGATCTAATTGCTTAATATGTGGTATCAGGAGCCAGTAATTGTGGATTAATGCTTATTTTTAGTGTTTCATTATGTTTGTGAGATTAAGAATTTTCTTATTTGTGCTTATTCGTGCTTATCAGCTTGTTTACAGCTTATTTTGAATGCTTATTGAGCTTATTCAGTCATGTATGCGTTTATTCTTACTGCTTGTTTATGCTTATTGGTGTGCTTATCAAATTCTTCATTTCTGTGCTTATTCTTGTCATATGCTTATTTGAGAGTTGTTTTCAGTTTATTAGTGCTTATTCGGAGCTTATATTGTCTAGTTTTAGCTTATTGAGTTTATTTTGCTTATTCAAATATTGCTTATTTGCGTATTCTGATTAAAGTTGATCATCAGTTCAGTTTCAGCTTATTTTGTGATTAACAGTTCATATTTTGGTTTTAAAATGAAATAAACTGCTTATCAGGTCTAAAAGTGCTTATAATGGTCAAAACAAGTTATGTGAGACTAGATTGTTAAAACTACTTAAAAACAGCTTATTCAGTACTTCTTTGTGTGCTTATCTGTCATCATATATTGTTTTTAAGCTTATTAAATCTGCTTATTTTTCAGATCTAATAAGTCTGTAACTGGTTGGTAACCGATTTTGAAAAGTTTGACTTTCTGTT
>BQNB010090026.1:0-12500 GCA_026074375.1 Tanacetum coccineum
CACATACACTTTCTCTCTCTAGAAATATCTCTCTATGTGTTTCTCTCTCTAGAAACTAGCCCAATCACAAGAATCATCACTGTGTTATGAATTAAACGATCCTACAAAGCATTACGATGATGTGGGTGAATTTGAGTTTTAGTGCATGTATGATGGTCGACAAAAGTTGTTACATAAAACTTTTTATAGTCTTTGGGTATATATGCTCGAAAAATCCACCCACATGTGTCAACAATACATTTTGCATATACCCTTTGAGGGTCTGATCTTGGGTATCTAATTTGAAATCCCTCATCAAGAGCTTTTCTACCCAAAACAATTTTTATTTGTTCTTTACTATCAAAAGTATCATGTAAACAAACACGACTAGATGTTCCATAACACGTACCTTTTTTCTTGATATCTAGGACTGGTGTTTTGAGCAGTGGAGGCATATTCCAAAATTTATCCACCTTACAATTCTTGTTCTCAACGGGTGTTGTCTCCTCATCCTCATCAGATTCACTACCCTCCTCATCAGATTCACTACTCTCATCATCAGATTCACTACTCTCATCCTCGCAGATAATCTTTTAACTTTCCCCAAAACACTAGGTTTTTTGTGTTTTGGTGAACCAACAACCTGTTTATTTTTACGATTAGCTGAATCACTTTGAGGATCATGCATAGGATACCCAAGAAATCCAGGCACATACACAGGATTTTCAGAAAATCCATGCATTTGTTGATAACTAGGAAGATTTTGATAAAAACCACCACTAACAGGAAATACAGGCATTTGTGTTTGGTGAATTTGTGTGGCATGATATTCGGTTTGATATACATTTACAGACGGGGTAGCATGAATAAAATTGCTTTGTTGATTGCTTCCCGTAGTTGATGATTGCCTACCATTTACACTAGAATCAACAATACACAACGTAACAATTCTACTACTTTTAACAACAAATTCCATAAATTCATTGACTTCCAAATCATCACATACCTCTACAATATCATTATCCGAATTGTAAGTTACCATAAAACGACTATTAGCATCGATTTCTAGCCTCTCGGATACCGCTTCTAGTAAACATGAATATGATGACAACAATGGTAAAATTAGTGTACGTTTTACACAATTTAATGGCATATACTCCAACGCACCATCTACTCTTTCCCATGCACCTCCTTTACATACACGTATTTTGACGGTTTCTTTGCAAGATTTCATGGCAAAATTGAGGTTTTTGTGAACAAATTCGAGTTTTTAGTGAAAAACAACGAAATAAGGAAGAAATAACAATATAACACGTTTTATCCAAAATCTGCAAGAAAATCTCGCAAAAAACTAAAAATCTCGCACATTTTATCCACAATTTTGCGAAAATTATCAAAAATTTTGAAATTTTTTGATATTTCTACGAAATATCAAAAATTTGCTATTGATATTTCTACGAAATATCAAAAATTTGCTATATTTTTGCGAAATTCTTATGCACATTGTACAACATTTTATGCAACCAATAAAATTCTGCAAACAATATGACACCCTATTTAAAAGCCATTAAAAAGGCTGTTACATTAAGTAATCCAAGTTATAAAGCATAATGTACAATCATTAAAAGCAACCAACAAATTAAGTAATCCAAGTTATAAAGCATAATGTACAATCGTTAAATGCAATCTTTTACCACAAATTGGACACTCTCTCCTTATTAAATGTCAAAAATTAAGTAATACAACTATTTATGCTTACTGTCAAATCTAGAAATGAAACAAACAACACATTCTAGATACCACCTGAGGCTTTAACTGCGAGGAATAAGGATGAAAAAACTCTTGTCAATTACAGCGAACAAAGACAAGAGAAAAATCCCAACCCACAGAGGCCGAGCCATGTTGGTATATGCAAAGGGGAAACATTTGGTATATGCAAAGGGGGAAACAGGTCCATGTTGGTCATGGTGGATGTCCTACCAAAAAAAATGCATTGGTATAACCTATTTGCTATCATATTCTGATAGCATGCTGCTATACGCTTGGCAGTAGTAAATAGAATTCCTTTTAGCTTTCATGTTTGTATGGTTGTCGTCATTTATATGAACCTAAGACTGAAAAACAAAAAAAGAAGGTTTATCTGAACAATAAGGCAAGGCATATACACGAGAAGAGCTATGCAACGAACAAGAACACACTACAAATTGTTCACCGGATGCACAAGAAAAGCTTTGTAGAGCATGGTCCTCAATGGGAGGGATGATCACGAGCGCATTGCCTCTAGTGCGTTCCAATTATATGACAACATATATTTTGGAGTTCTGTCAATGCTTGTTAGTGTAATATAAAAGTAAAAGAGCCGTGTTAAAGTTAGCGGAGACGTACCGTGCGATGGTGCAGAATGGTGAACTATAAAACGTCGACAACTGCAGGTATTATTCTTTGAAAACATAATATAACAACTATTTTTTCGTTGATACAACTTCTATATTCATTCTTGTTTAATCTTACTAATTTTAGCAAATATACGTACAAATAACTGACTGGAGCAGCAAACAATGTGGCACAAAAAGGATGAAAAGTGCGACATGGTTGTTAAAGGTGTTAACGCATATCAATACTAAGTATCTGACGATCCAGTAAATTCGGAAGACAACTTACAAACAGCTTTGTGGATGTCGTAAATTTAACTTTCAGGGCTTCCGTGTGGTCCAGTAAACGTAAGAGCTTAACACTATTTTTCGGTTTGACGATTGTGTCCAATATGCAGCAGATTGGTTTAAAATACCAAATATCCAGCCTATATTCTGAGATCAATTCATTCCTTAGAAATATGCAACAATGGAATTTCCCAAGAATATTCAAAAAGCTTTCCTCCTCGCATTGAAAACAACCCATAACCTGGACGTTCCTAAAAATCCAAACCTTATAAAATCTCAAGGAGAGGGAGCAAGCATTAAACGTTTTACCAGATCCACACAAAACAGGACACAGACGTGAATCAATGCGGTCAACCTTTGACGTTAACCGCCTGTCAACAAACGTACACACAATATCAACAATTTACACAAAACAGACCAACCATCTTTCAACAACCCACCAACAGTATGACAACACTTTCCATAATATTAACCATTACACATCACAACAATACTGTCACACCACAACCCATCACAACCTACTGTGAAACACCATACTCATCGCAACCTAACTACCAACATTTCGCAAACGATCACTCACATAACATGGACATCACACAGAATCATCTCAAATAGTATGAACAATACAACTCTCAGCATATGATGCCAACATCTATATGAAATAAAACACGAATTGTATAACTTCGTGAGTCTAGAAAATTGTATGCTATTATGCTTTCTGTTGTTTGTTGTAAATTTTAAATGTGGTGGATTTTAATGATGTAATCTATGAAGTTCAATTAAACAATTTATGTTACATACAATAAAACACTGCATTACTAATTAAACATTGTATCCAATAAATATTGTAAAACAAACACAATTAGAGGGTAATGACAATAATATCTACTGCAATTTATACCAAATTGAACAGTAACTACAAACATTTTTATGACAAACCTAATTGATTTACATGTCACAGACACCGTATAAAAATATTATGTAGACAATTTATGGCGTGAATTTGACAAATCAATAAAAAGTGGATTAGATAAAACATTGACTTGACAAGTCCTTGACACTAAGTTGATCACGTAGCATTGTACTCGATTTATCATATCTAATAACGACAAACCAATGTATATTGGAGACAACACAATCACTAGAAATATATTACTTGACTTACAAGTCATTGACACTATATGCATCACTTGCATTAAACGTCATTTATTGTCATGATTGACAAACCAGTTAACACTATATATAACCACAACATTATGGTTTCAACTTCAAACAACAACAACTTTAAACTAATTCATTATACAATTAATATCAAAGCAAATGAATAATTCATTTCAATTAACATTTCTACATTCCATAATATGTCGACTTCAATCAAATACTACTTTCGAGTTCGATGTAAACCACAACGGAGAATTTAAACTAACCCCCTAACGTACCCAACATGGTTCAATACTGAATATTACTCCACAAATGGTTTTGAAGATATGTTACCTATCTAAAATGGAAAATACCAAGACAATTTCAATACCTTTACAACATGTGCCACCAACTACGCATTATCAGGTATGAAACAAATTAAGAATGATATCATACTAATGTATGTATGAACATTGCAAAAAGTTGCTGGAAGTCTACAGAATTTTGTTGCTCATAACTCCATAGATTTAAGCCGTGTTCGATCAAAACTATGTTCTTTCGAACAATCATTAACATAGTGTCACTTCTGTCGAAACAAAAATAAAACAAGAGTATCACTAAAATAATTACATCAAATGCAGAAAAAAAAGAATAAAAAGTACGATTACTATGGCTTATGGGGTGAACTAGGTTTTATAACAAACAAAACCTCACCCTACACGCAAACCTTTTCAATTTTGTGGTTCATAATAGTGCCAGATGGTGCTCGATGAACAATAACACGATGTCGTCAACTGTGAAAACATTCAACATCAACATTCCACGAATGAAACAGCAGATCTGAAACATATTTGTTAAATAATGTACGTACAAATTTTCATTGCTCTTTATTATAAAATACCACACAATGGATTTTCATAACTGTTAAACTTAGAAACAACTATGATATCATTCATTTTATGAATATATGTTCAGCGCAGTACAAATTGAAATCTACATTGACGCATAATTGGTGCAATTTTGTTTATACACAAAAACATTTTCCAAATGCTAGCTGACAGAAATGATGAACTATGTCCATAACTGACTATTCAAGTGAAAATAAGCATTATAAGGCAGAAACACAATGAATTACACTTTCCGACCAAATGTTTGAATGGGCGAACAAAAAAACTCCACCACTTTAACACTTTGAATACGAGGAAACCAAGGTATCATGTCCGAATATAGATCTAAGCTCTATGTTGATTCTACTTTGATCATCTTCTTCATCATCTTCTTCACTTTTTACTACTTTTTCACTTTTTACTATGTATCATCTTCTTCATCATCAAACATGTATCTCTCTTTCTTAACTTTCAGATCTCGTTTTCCAGTCTTTATATCATAACAAAATTTCCATTCGATGTTTGGAGGTGTGTGAAAGTTTCGTAAGGTTAAGAGGCGGTAAGACCCAACCCCCGGCTCTGACTCGGTAAGACATTTAACATCTGACCGCGTCTTACTCACATGAAAAAAAACAAACACCTCGACGGTCTGACCGCGTCTGACGGGTAAGGCGTCAGAGGCAGTCAGATGTTTTTTTTGCAAAAACAAACACAACCTACGTAATTCTAGCCTCTGCAGCAAATATGTCAGCAGTTTGAAACATGCTCATTCTAAGCATATGTTGCAGCATGAACATTTGCAGCCTGATAATATATATTGTTGTTTAAATACTGAACACAATAGGATATAAACGAAGCCCAACCATAATTATTTAAACCTAAAGCCTGGTTACAGTTATGACCTCGTCCAGTCAATGTCCCGGTTTGAAACAGGATACGACCCAACCGAGCCCAACCATGGGCTTTTTTCTTTGCATTTCTTTGTAGTGTATGACAAATTTCAATACTTTAATGCACTTCTTGTCACAACTTAGAGTATCCACTATGGTGAAGCTTTTCAATAGGTTTATAACATGCCAACTCACAAACTTATAAAGCTTTTGATAGTATAGACCTCATATCACTATGTATAAACCTTTTACAACAATATGAAATGTTCAACCATAACATATGCATTAAATTATGAATAGGTCTAGGATCTTAGACATCTTCATGCCACATAGATATAAACTATAAGCTCACTATAGTTGAAACAAAAGATAAACCTTTTCATGACTTTTATACCTTTTTATAAACCTCTCATAGTGGATGCCCTTAAAGCTTAATCTTGCTTAAAACTCACTGAACTTGTAACCACCATCATAATTTCTCGTAATTAATGTTTGTTTTTTTTAGAATTAACTCACGAAATTAATATTCGGTTTTATAAAATTAAATTTCAACAATTAATACATGACCATCCTTGTAAGTTGTAACCAATTAATCTATAGCACAACCAATATAATAGTAAATTTGAGACCTTGAAAGAAATTAAATGGTAAAATATAAAACAAATAGTAAAAGAAGAGCCAAAACCACAAATATATGTCAAATTTGAATATGTAGTAGCAAAATTAGAAAAGAAACCATATGGCTTGTTTATTTTCTGACCATATGCTTATTTTTATATGAAATACTTTGCTATTGGTTAACGTTATTCCATCTTAAAATTATTCATTATTGTTTAGAATAATCGAAAAGCATTACTCGCCAAGAAAAAGAAAAAAAAGGTATCCGTCGCCGCAACGCGTGGGTACCCAGTAAAACAAAAACATTAACATGGAATTAAACTAAAATCACTAAAACTCCAAAACATTTATCAAAAACATAAATGCAATTTTAAAGGTATACTTAATGAAATTCTTGATTGGTGCAGTTAAGTCTAGAATAGATATTTAATAAATTAATTTAAAAAAAAGACATTTAATGAGTTAATACAAATTTAATCCACAAAATTTCTCCACTCTCCTTTACATTGGCGAAGCCAGCATGAAAACTAAGGTGGTTCCCTTACTCAGTCTGGACGTCAAAAAGTCAACGAGTCAAAAAGTCAACCAGTCAACGGGTCGGTTTTATTGTGTCTTGTTGGGTAAAATATAATGTAAGTAACTAAAAAAAATGTATCGTGTCACGCTCTATTTTTATTAAATGTTAAAATATGAAACTTTTACAAAAACAATTGTATTATATATTATTACATTATGGAATGAGAAAATGTAAATCAAAGCTTTCATGCTCTAACTTTTAAAACGATTGACATTATATTTGTGATTGTCAAGTTCTAAAAGGTCAATTATGACTTTAAATATTTATAGACAACATATTATTATTACTGTGCTACAACCATACTGATATAAAACGAGTTCAAAAAATTGAATAAGTAAAACGAAAACTTAACGATGAAAAAACATTAGCCAATAGTGTATGATAGATACCCCACATCACTACATCAGAAAAGAGTATATTCCAACCTAAAATTGCTATTTTCAAAACAAAAGTAACCTTAAGGCCTTAACGCTATGTTCTCGAGTCGTGAATGAGGAGAAAAGAAAGAAAAAGAAATGAAAGAAAAAGGAAAGAAAAGAATGGGAAGAAAAATGGATTGCTAAACTCGTGTTCTCGAGTAGAAAGGAAAAGAAGAGACCAACGGGCATTTGGTCCAATGGTATGGAGGTTTTACCCTCCTAGGCAAGGTCTCATGTTCGAGTCTTGTCTAGGGCGATAGGGGTTTCCTCCCGCGTGTGTAAAGGGAAGGGTGCCATTGCCTTCTGGGCTGGACCCAACCTGGTTGTGTGGGCTCGCTACGCCTTCTGGGCTAGGGGCCATGTAGCCACAAATTGCCGTTCCAAAAAAAGAAAGGAAAAGAAGAGATATATTAACTGATTTTTTGTTCTTGATTGCAAGGAAAAGAAAGGAAACTGATATAATTACATTTATGCCCCTCGATAATAGCAACAATAATATGGAGTACTATAAAGTTTGAAGGGCACACCGGTAATTTTACTAGTTTTTAAGATCTTGCAATCTACTTTCCCTTCAAATCAGCCCAATAATGGGCGGAAAGTCTCACGTGAAAAAAACCACTCTTTTTCCCTTCCAAATCATTTCCTTTCTCTTCATTTCATTTACTGAAAAACTTAAGAACACAATTAAACTTTTGTTTCCATTCAAATCCTTTCTTTTCTCTCTTAAACTAAATTCAAGAACACAGTGTAAGGGTTTAAATTGCTATTTCCAGAAGAAGTAAATTACTATATACAAAGAATCTTTAACTTCCTCTTGTTTCTTCATCTTTTTAATACTGTAATTCCGACGAACATGTCGATCTCCGACTGAACATTTCTATTTTATTTGTTTTCATTCTTTAATCTTTCAAATTTTCAATACAAGGTGGTTCCCGGGTAATTTCTAAGGTAGGTCCCCAAAAAAAACCCTATATTGCTTCTAAAGAAATTTTCCGTCCAAGGTGGTTCCCGGGCACCGCCTACACTAGGCATAGCTCCGCCACTGCTCCTTTACACCCATTCCTATATATATATATATAAATAATAATTAAAAAAACGCACACACGAATTGGCGTTATTATACACACTTGCCGCTATGCGCGGGTAATCTTCTCGTTACAAACTAAATTTAAAGATGATTTATACCAACTAAAATTAAAAAGATGATTTATTTAGGGAT
The DNA here is from genome assembly GCA_026074375.1 of Tanacetum coccineum. Classification (NCBI taxonomy): domain Eukaryota; kingdom Viridiplantae; phylum Streptophyta; class Magnoliopsida; order Asterales; family Asteraceae; genus Tanacetum; species Tanacetum coccineum. The sequence goes on from BQNB010090026.1 coordinate 8,390, forward strand.
GGATAAAGAGTGTGTTTGTTGAAACTAGCGGTAGTAAGCAAAGCAGTTAAGTAGCAGTTTATTTTAATTGGTGCAATTTAATCTAGAATAGATATTTAATAAATTAATTTAAAAAAAAATTAATGAGTTAATACAAATTTAATCCACAAACTTTCTCCACTCTCCTTTACACCCATTCCTATATATATATAAATAATAAAAAAAACGCACACACGAATTGGCGTTATTATACACACTTGCCGCTATGCGCGGGTAATCTTCTCGTTACAAACTAAAATTAAAAAGATGATTTATACCAACTAAAATTAAAAAGATGATTTATTTAGGGATGGATGAAGGGTGTGTTTGTTGAAACTAGCGGTAGTAAGCAAAGCAGTTAAGTAGCAGTTTATTTTACAAAAGTGTTTGGTAGAATAGTTGTGTAATTTAAGGTGTAAAATGACGTTAAATGCTAAATGCTTTCTTCCAAACGAGCTTTGTAATAATAATGTTAAATGCAAAATGCTAATTGCTCAAAAATGCTCTCAAAAACTGTATGCCAAACACACCCGAAATAACAAAAGATTTCAATAGTAAGATAGAGTAAAGTTTCATGCTACATTTGAAAAACAAAAATCCATTGTTTGAAAACATTACCGAGTAAATCAATAATTTAACTTTGTAAAATTAGTTATAAAGTGTAATAAAGTGTAAAAGGTAACTCACATGCGCAAACCATCAGAGTCCATTACAACAGCAATGTAGTTCTTCCTGGATTTTCACAAAATCAAAAAAATCACATAAGCTATATAAGTTGATGTCAATAAAGTTAAAAGTAATAACATGAAATTTGATTTGTACCTTAAACTTGGAAACCTATCAATTTTTCAAAAACAAAAGAGCCAAAAGATATCAAGCTCTAGCGAAATTTACACCGTTAAATGATGGTTCAAGAAAATGAATTGGTAAGGGAAATGAGGAAAAGTAGAGCACAAGTGGAAAATACACAAAGTATACCTGAATCCAATATAATTTTACAAATTATTATAAGGAGTTGATATGCATACCACACAAAGCGATGCACACACCACAAAAATGCATATGTGATGTTGTACCATATGCATTACACATGTGATTTTGTGGTGAGCACATCACTTTGTGTGGTGTGCATATCACCTCCCAATATTATATAGTATATATTACATATTACAGAGTATATATTCAATGCTAACTTCTTTTTTCTAGTTTTAGTAATTTAAAAGATATAATAAATGCAGCTGCAACCTATCATTCATTTATCACGAGGCGTGTCGAACCCATGCGTTGCACCGGGCTTGGTTTTTGGGCAAAATTGGATTGTTAAGCTAGTTGGGAAAAATCGGATTGTTACTTATGTGATTTAAATGCATCATTTAACAAAACATATAGCTGAAATACCTCCTATGCTTCAAGCGTGCAATGCACTATTATAATTTGCATTTATAGAGTAAGCGAAATTACAGTTGTTCATGAACGATAGTGAAAGGAAACAACTACAAACTCTAATTGCGCCTTTAGCCTCTGCAACTTCACGCCTTTAGCCCCATTTTTATTTGGGCCATTGTTATGATGTCAGTCAACTTATAAACTAATGACTTGAAATAACGATAATCAATTTTGAAATTTTTGAGTCTAATGAGTAGCTAGTTATGATATTATACGGTATACGATGGAACTCGGCTTTAAGAACACATACATCACTCAAACTTTCTCAGCATGCTTAGATGCTGCTGCAACATATCCTTAGCACATAAGTTTTCACCATTTGCGGTGCTTTGCGACCAAAAAAAGGCAAAACAGTATTTTCATAGTGACATTATTTGAAAGACATTCGTAAAGAAGCTTCTTAAGCCTTAATGAGCAGCTTAATGTCTAATAGCAGGTTCTTAGTATTTACATGTTCATTAAAGACGTTAAGAGTTGTATGTTCATTAAGAATCTGCTATTCGCCATACTACAGCTTATTACGAAGCTGTTTGCTTTAATGAACATACAAAGCGTTAATTAACATGCAATTGTTAAAAAGCATTTCTAACAACCTGAATTAAGGCTATTTGTATGACTCTTAGACAATTGCTTATTAACGTGCAACTCTAACAGAGCTGCTATTAGTATGTTATAGTTGCAGGTTAGAGTTGGCCCAATATCTACCTACTGATTGTTTTACCTAACACACTTTTTCGTATGTAAGAATTAGTACCTGGGATGATTTTTTTCGCTACTGCTTGCATGCTCACTGGTTGCGGGTCTGTCAAGGATGTCGTCAACCGCAAAGTCACATGATCCTTTTCCTGTGGAGGAGCTGCAATGGATCTGGAAGATGTGTCTTTTGCCTTTGATGTGGAGTATTTCAATTGGTATCTCACGGGGATCTGATGGCCTGATAGCGCTTATTCAGAAATTCTTTTCTTATTTTCCATGTACGAAACATGTGTTGTATGTGGACAGCAAAAATCATTTGTTTCGTAGTTTCATGCTTACGGAAAGCATACTGAATCCTCATAGCTGCTATTATACAACATGCTTCATCTTCTGTATTAGCAAACTCAACTACTCTATTGCTCCCTAAATGCAGCCTGTATTTGTCCTGCAAGTGGAGATTTAATCAATTCAAATGTGTATCAAAATTCAAAAGCATGTATTAGGGGGTGTTTGGTTTAGCTTATGTAAAAGTGCTTATGTCTCTTAGCTTATAAGCTGACCCCCTATATAATACCTCTAAAAAGAATTCATTTTGGATTCATTAAGAGAACTTATTTAGTTCACAAAAGTTACTAAGCTAAAAAATTTGGGCAAAAAGAGTGGCTTATGGTATCTTGATAATAGGGCATGATTTTTAAATGCCTTTTCTTAAAGTTGTAATTATCGCAGAGCGATAACGTCTATTTAAGCGTTTCACAAATTCTACCTATATAAGTGACTAACTGCTAAAATGACAAAGGCCGTGGTGAGAATAGTTTACCTCCCATAATGAGCAGCCCAATAGTTTACCTCCCTTAAAGCGTAAATAAAACTTCTTGTTATGTTGCTGCTGAATATTTAATAGTGTGGCTAAGTTGAAGATTGTTGCTTTGGTGCAGAGGCGAGATTAGGTAGTCTTTCAAAGTAGCAATTGCAGTGACGATGAATATTCACATTAAGAATCGCGCCATTTAAACTACCTGAAACAGAATCACGAATGATATAACCAACAATTAGTTTCTAATAATGAAATGGTCATACAATAAACTTATAGATCATGGTCAAACTTATAAGACCTTTGCGAATGTGTTGCGTTGGTTATTTGCACGGGACACATAACGGCTTTTCTTTTTAGCTCGAGCGGCACCTACTATAACGACAACCGTTTACTATTCAACACAATCTGAAAAACGATTTATATATAGTGTACGACAATCATAGAATATACACGTATAAGTTTGAAAACCTGTATCAGCAAGGTGAGCCAATCAGTTGTTAGAAGCAGTCTTTATAAAGTAGTCGTTGGTTGTTTTTGCATTCCTGTAATACCAACACACTGCGAAAATTCAATATGCTTCCAAACTCTATATTTCCAATAGAGTTATTAAACATACCCGTGTACACGTCTTGTTGCAAAATGTGTATCAAAATTCAAAAGCATGTGGACAGCAGCAACCATTTGTTTTGTAGTTTCGTGGTTACGGAAAGCATACTGAATCCTCATAGCCGCTATTATACAACATGCTTCATCTTCTGTATTAGCAACTTAGCAAACTCAGCAAATTCAACTGCTCTATTGCTCCCTAAATGCAGCCTGTATTTTGCCTGCAAGTGGAGATTTAATCAATACAAATGTGTACTAAAATTCAAAACATTGTATTAGGGGGTGTTTGGTTTAGATTTAATCAATACAAATGTGTACCAAAATTCTTTTCTTATTTTCCATGTACGAAACATGTGTTGCATGGCACTTGGCATAAGTTCCTTGAATTAGATGAATAACAAATTTCAAATAAAATGTTATACTGAATTATAAATAGAGAAGAGCACTTGGTACAAAAGCTTACAAAACCATTAACACGTATGTAAATCATAGTAATTCTGAGCAGTGAGCACTTGTGACTCCATCCTT
>BQNB010090026.1:17500-27255 GCA_026074375.1 Tanacetum coccineum
GTTATATAAACCGCTTATGGCTTAACATAAGCTTATAAGCTCATGCTTAGTGTTGGATTAGCTCATGTTTAATAAGCTTATAAGCTCAAGTGTTTGGTTTGCCTTATGTTGTTAAATGACCAAAAAGGACATGGTTTAATAAGCTTATAAGCTCAAGTGTTTGGATTAGCATACTAACTTTTTTTCCAAATTTTTTTATGGAAATATACTAATTCTTTTTTACGGAAATATACATGTGAACTTAAAAACTAGTGATTTCAAATTTAAATACTTATAAAGATGTGACATATGATTTAAATTAGATCCAATAAATTCGAAGTGTAAAAAAGTACATTTATCATGCCAAAATTTAAAAATCTCCATCTAGCAGTAAAAAAGAGTGAATCGGAACGTCTCAGACAACACGATAAGAGTGAATCGGTAAGTTACTATCCTCCCGATTGAGTCGTTAATTCGTGTTCAGCTTTCTTATGTACCCTTGTGAGGCTGCCCATGGACATATGATTGAAAAATGATTTAAGAAAATCAGTTGACGTGTTTAATGAATAAAGAGTTTTATAACACGCCAATAGTTTTATCTTTATAAATTCATTCGTCAAATCGTATACTGAAGTGATATTGATATTCAGTTATCACAAGTTTGATCCATATAGGATCTCACAAGTCACCTGCCGCAGTGCTTGTTTGATGTTGGCACTGGTAGGATTTCCATCGTCACTGTGAATACGGTGAAGTATCACTCTGATGTTCTGGCAAGATCACAAGGATAATGCGTAGGACTCTTTATATATGACTTGTGTTCTCTGTATGAACTGTAATCTGGAATAGTGTCCTATGAGATTTATTGATGATCTCTTTTTGGCTCTAGACTCGATAGTGCGTTTTGGTTTTAGTAATCGGAGGCTAGAGCTTACTGCCACCTTTTCAATACCAACTAACTCGGAGTGAGAAAGTCGATAGAAATGTGTTTAATCTCCGTGAGAATACAAACAAGAGTCTTTTGAGAGACTTTAAGTGGCTAGGAAGGGTTGTGCATTGCATCAATAGGTCCATGATGACTATCTTCAATACTAGCGTTTCTGATAGCATATGTATTGAGCTGGTTTCTGCTTAAGTGTATGGAGGGCTTCTTTCTTTACACCCTTTATCCTTACATTTCTTTTAAATTCTTTCTGCTTAAATTAGATCCAATAAAATTCGAATTGTTTCCTTGTTAAGCAATATGTATGCTTTACTAGTTTGAGAGTATCCTAAAAACACACCTTCGTACGATTTTGGGTCGAACTTGGTGAGATATACTTGGGTGTTAAGTATAAATACTTTACAACCAAAGACCTTAAAGTACTCTAATGACGGCTTCCTATTTCTAAGGATCTCATAGGGTGTTTTATTAATATAAACCCTATTAAAAATTTAGGTTGTCGTATCTAATGCATGACACCAAAACTTTTGTGGAATAGGACTCACTTATCATATATAGACATCAAGCAGCTACACTTATTAGCAGGATTTCACCTGTACCTCAAATCAACTAATAGTTTACTAATTACTTTTCCAATAGCGACAACCTAAGTTGCACAGGGACGGAAACGGGGACGAAGACGGGGACGGGGACGGGTACCGGAAAACGGCAACATCCTAAAATTCAAGAAACAGGCACGGCGAGGAAATATCTGTGTTTTATAATATTTTAGTATAGGGCATATTGTCTTCCAAAAAATACTTGATCTTTAAGTGATAGATCATATCATACAATTGTAAGTTTATAAATTATAATGATATAAAAGCAATCAATTTTAGTATTTTACTCACCTGGTTAGATTCCAAAAATTTCACGATGAAGAATTGAAGATTGCCGACTTGAGAATCAGTTTATGAGTTGTGGAGGGTTGGAAAAGTTGATGAGCCGTGAGTTATGAAACAATTTGTCTAATATAAAAATTAAAGCTTTTTAGTTAATGGGCCATAGGAAACGTGACATTTCGTTTCCCCAAACGTTTTCTAGATAAGAATCGGCGTACCCTAAATAAAGAAACGTTTCCACATTTCCCGATGACGTTTCTCCGGCGTTTCCTCACGTTTCCTGGTGTTTCTCCGTTTCCTCGTGTTTCGGAAACGCGATACGGCTTCCCAGCGGAGTTTCCGTGCATCCTAGGCGACAACATATTGCGAGAAGAATAATATAGATCTTTCTCAGGTGCCAGGTATTATTGTCGTCATGCAACAAACAGATTGAATAGTAACATATACGATGGGCTATACAGAAATGTGCTATGTTGAGAATTTTACCATATGCTTATAAGTCAATGCGGGAAGTGCAATCTATATAGCCTGCTTTCATTTAGAAGTACAAAATAGCTTTATTAGCTTTTGCCGTTCTCCTATATTGTTCCTATTATTATTATTATGCTAAAGCACTACTATATGTCTATATGGTTATGTTTATAATTGAAGGTTATAACTGCAAATCCTCTAAATTTGCATATAAAAGCGTCAAGATGCAAACCAATGATTAGTCTGTTCATATACGTCATTATATAGTTTTGATATCTGAAAGTTGAAAGTAACGAGCCTCTTTCGTATCTCGCCACAGTGTGCTATTATTGTAGTATTAATCGCATTCAGGACGTTATCTCTATAATGAGGCCATTTATATCCATAGAAGTAATTAGACCTTGAACCATGGGTATTAAACTTCAGCAGCATTTTGAAGCTTTCATATAAGACTTCCTAGACTTATATGAAACATAAGATTTACTCAACAGCTTCACAAGATAACATGATTGTCTATTTGGAAAATCATATGGTAATATTTGTCCAAAACAATGTTATATCTACTACTCTTACAGCATACGCGTGATCATTATGCAGCGATTGAGTAAAAAATCTGTGGCGCCCTACACGGCTAACGTGAGGAAAGTTTATCTCTACGTCATGTAATAATAGAGTAGACACTCACCGAGAGAAAAAAGAATGTATTGCCTTTTTCGCAAACACACTATGCATATGATTTAGGGTAAGAGATAAAATGGATGACTAAATTGTCTTTTAAGTAATATTGTTTGTCATTAACACCAAAATATTTATTTTTAAACCTTAAGGTAATAATTTTGTTGGAATCGAACCTTCAACAAACCATAAACGCCGAACACAAAATCAAGAACACTTATATTGATCGCACAAACCACATCAAGAAGTTGACTGACTTCTATTCGAAGAATCCTAGACGGCGATCTCAGAAAGTATAACCGAAAAATAATGTTTTATTAATACCTCTTGGTAAAGGAAAGAACAAAAAAGAAATGAATTGTGCAGCACCCCCTAACCTTCTTTTAGAGGGTGAGGGGGTCGGTTCTCCTAGGCTATACTTTTTCTTCTCGAACTGATCTTGCAGCTCCAAACGCAAACGTCAAAAAAAGTAAATTTTCCTCCCATGTGATATTATATCGACGATACAGAGACTACCAATACTCATGGCTCTAATACCACTACTTGTTTGACATCTTCAGGTTTGTAGCGGGATTGCTCAACACTAACAGTTCAAATTACAAGCCAAAAATCTCTACCGAGTGTTGAAGGGGTAAAAATAGCATCTAAATATGGTTCTGGACTAAAAGGTTGGCTGTAATTGTTGTTCTCTGTGATGCGTGGTTATTGGTAAGATCGGCCCCTTTGTGATTCCAAAGTCTATTAACATGTAACACAAGTTAAGCTCTACACTAACCGTAATAAACTTTTATGATTTTAATGACATGCATTAACATCATACCAACCGTCGTGAAATTTGAGCAGTGCGTTAATAGCGTTAGATAGAAATGGGTGAAACAAGTAGATGCATAAAAGAATGAGCTACTTTTAAATGCTCTAGAAAATCTCACTCGTGTTCTAATCATTCCATCAAAAAGAGTAGGGTTGGATCAAGTGGTTAACATCCTTGTCTTTGGAGACAGATGTCAAGGGTTCGATCCTCACCCCCTACAAGGCCGGAGGTCCTTTCTACCTTTGGTAGAACCGGAAGCAGCCTCTCTACCTTTGGTAGGGGTAGGGCTGTCTACATCTCAACCTCCCCCAGTGGAAGACGGTATTGGAACCCATAACCCGTGGAAGACGGTATTGGGAGTTTACTTACTTACTTCTGTTCTAATCATTCCATCAAGTAGGTGATCACATATTACCATATTATAGGAATTGTTGCATTAGGCGCATATGTGAGTATGAGCTTAATTAAACCTAGTCGAAAGGTAGGTATTGGTAAAGCGTTAGGAAGCCTAGCTTATTTCGAGAATCGCGTAACAAAATATATAAAAATACATACACTACTACTAAATAACAATTAATTGTAAATGAAAAGTAATAATAACTGAAAAAATTGAAGGTACCGCATAAACGCATCCCGCAGTTTGATACATTTTCATCCTTATCATTTGTTGAAGCGAAGCCTGAAAATTGAAATTAGTAAAATAAAAAAAAGGCTTATTATAAATGAAATTGATAAGCAGTCCAAAATCAATTAAAGATGAATTGATTAACAAGTGATCGGAAGAAGTTTTTACGGTGGATGTCACCGGAGGACCTGATCGGAAAGTAGTAGTCGGAGGCCGTGAGAGTGGGGGTGGTTTTAATACCCACGCCTTTTCTTAAACCCCAAAATGGCTAAAAGGTTTTTTTTTCCATAGTAATGTGTGGCGTACAAAGTTATAAATAGCATGAGGCGCGTGAGTTAAGATCAATATAGACCCAACATTTGTCATAGACCCAATGAACCAATTCTAGCCACTCATTTTTTTATCAAAAATAAAAATAATTGCCAAAAGTTCAACGCGATTTTCAAACGTTGCAAATATACGGGGAAAATTGGGGAAAATGGGCTCGATGATTTGAAACGTGCTAGAAAGACTTATCGTGAATAGAGCAAAAGAAAGTAGTTTGCTCAAGAAGACGTGTGGGAAATTTTGAAAACCCATTCCAAATGGGACGCGCCCGAGCCGGTTTTTCCTGTTGAGCCGGTTGATCTAACCGAAGGCGAACAAGCCCCCGAGAAAGGGCACAAGGAGCTATTCGGTGAAGATCCAAGGCCACGTCCCCCGACAAAGCCCGTCCCGCCAAAAGAATGCAAATTCGAGACCACGACGAACACTGGGGGAAGTAATTCGTCAAACCCATTCAAGTATATGATGTCGACCGAATATCTTCTCAAACGGGAAGCCGCCGCTTACGAGGTTGCTAAAGAGAAAGACCCTACGGTCATGCGTTTGGAATAGATGAAATTTCTCGCTATTAGCACGAAGGATTTGCCGGAGGACAATGTGTATTGAATCAACCTGCAAAAACAACTAATCAAAGACAAATATAATTTGCACTAGGATTAGTCGTTAGGGCGTATGTTTTTTAATTTCATATGTTTTTTTTCATATGTTTTTTTCGCATTTTTTTTAGTTTCCTATGTCTTTTTTAGTAATGTAATTTTTTTATTAATGAATGAAATGGTTTTGTTTGTTTAAATAAATGAAAAATAAATAAATTGAGTCCCAAAAAGATAGTGTTAAATGACTGTTAATGGTGTTATGAGTGCAGAGTTTTTTTAGTGTTTTGATGTTAAAATGTTAAAGATGACGTGACACTGATGCGACTATACATTTTGTTGTTAAGGATGTTATGACGCCTTGGTTCAAAAATTTTGAATCGTGGGTTTCTTAATTCCGGAAGGTTTTACATATAGTGCGTTTAGAAACTTGATATTTGAAACACAACAACCTGTTTGGTTTGCTGAAATGTGAGAAACAAGCAGGATTATCCGCGCGTTGCTGCGGGACGTTAATTTTTCGCGCGTTGTTGCGGGCCATTGTTATTATTATTATTATTTTTTTAATTTTGTGCAGGTTTATTTTTTCGGTCTCATGTTTAATAGTGCGGGTTTATTTTTTCGGTATCATGTTTAATAATTTGTTTTTTTTCCTTATATGAGTTTATGTCCCGAGCGTTGTTGCGGGGCGGCAAAAAAAAATTTATACTTTTTTTTGCGAATTTTTTTTGCGAATTTTTTTTTGTCTCATGTTTAATAGTTTATTTTTTTTATATGGGCTTATGTGTTGGGCCTCATGTTTAAACCTTTGTTTTTTTTTGCTATATGGGTTTTTTTTTAAATGACACTGTTTAATGTAATTTAAAGTTGTACGTTTGTGACTATGTCGATTATTTTAAAGTTGAATCGTCGAATCGGTATTTGTAATTTTTTTCTTCGCCTCTTTTTGTGCCAAAAATTAAAAAAAAAATTATGCCAAAAAAAAAAAAAAAAAAAAAATTTTTTTGGGCCGGCCCAAATTTTGAGCCCAGGCCCAAAGCATTGTACAGTAGAAGCACTGTAGCTTCTACTGTACAATGCTAAATGTATGTATGTATAATTTGAAAAACATGCAAAATGCGTTGTTTGTACATAGAGTCCATTTACATTATATAAATTTAATGTTGTATATTGTTATCTATACTACATTATAAAGCATTTAACACTTAATCTTTAATGTTGAAAAATTAAGTAGTGCAAATTTTTATGCACATTGTACAACATTTGATGCAACCACTAAAATTCTGCAAACAATATGACACCCTCTTTAAAAGCCATTAAAAAGGCTGTTATATTAGGTAATCCAAGTTATAAAGCATAATGTACAATTGTTAAAAGCAACCAACAAATTAAGTAATCAAAGTTATAAAGCATAATGTACAATTGTTACATGCAATCTTTTATCACAAACAAATTGAACACTCTCTCCTCATTAAATGTCAAAAATTAAGTAATACAACTATTTATGCTTACTGTACAACATTTGATGCAAACAACAAAATAACAAAATGATTTACAACACACATCTCACTCCTCATTCAATGCAATTTTTTTAAGTAATACAAATTCTTATGAACGTTGTACAACATTTTATGCAAACAATAAAATTCTGTCACATATCTCTCTCTTCATTCAATGCAAAAAATTTAGTACAAGGATTGATGCACATTGTACAATCTTTAATGCAAACAATAAAGAGTTGAAATTCAATAATACAAAAATTAATGCAATATGTACAATTAACCAATTCACAACACATACTTATTGACTGGTCAACACATTTAATGTTATTCTTAAAACACTCATTACTAATTAATGTAATTTTTAAAACACACCTACAATGGAAAAGTACATGTTATTATAGACATTGTACAAACTAATAAAACGCACAAAACTTTATATAATTTATATACTAATACATGTCTTAGTCAATGCACTAAGACATTACAATTTGACTCAAAAGTTCTGTAATAATGCTAAATAATTCAGTATTTATAACAGTCAAAATTGAGTGAAATAATCTTTGTAACAGTCTAATTATTTGAATTCTATAAACTTGTAATAACAATCCTGAAAATTAAATGTTTTTAATTTTATAAACTTGTAACATCTCTTTAATATTCATATATAAGCTCAATTACATCACTCTCTCAAAACTAAAAAACAAAACCATCTTCACTCTCTCTAGAAATATGCTTTCACACACTCTCTAAAAAATCACTTGGCGCCGGTACAACAGTCATCATCACCAGTAATCAAGATTTGAAAAATAAAAGCACCAAAAAAAGGACAACGATTTACCAACGAAACCATTAACTCAAAACAGGTCAAATTTATAAACCCAAACAAAATACCAAATAATTTAGCACCGGTGTTATCAGGATTCAGTTTTAGCAACACCAACCAACCACTTAAACATCATCAAAACACCTAAACACAACCGGTGAAACCAAATAATAACCACACCAGTTAGATTCGCATATTCAGATGATGGTTGTGTCAGATATTTCGGTTTGTGGTGGTGGTGTTAATGGCCGTGAGTTTAAATAATAGTTTATATGAAATTATTTGCATTGTTATTGCCTATTTTAATTTTAATTGGTATTTATTTGTACAGTTATTGTTAGAAAAGCGTTTAACCAGATAACATTTGCTCACCGCAAAATATAGTCACTTGGTACCGCCGCCGCTATACGTGAGTACTCGTCTAGTTGAATATACAATCGATTAATCCGTGTCTAAATAAAGTGCAAGGTTTAGCAATTTGCTTTTTATTGAAATCCACCTTTTAATGGTACTTTTTCAGAAAAACACTTATGTTACACATTAAACTGTTTGTTTAATGAGGAATGCTACATCCACAAAATGTATACAAAATAAAATCCACACGTACATGTGTCATGCATATATGGTGGATGAGAAAGAAAAAAGAGAAAGTATCATACAAAATTATTGGTCCAACTCCCTTTCTATGTCATTGTGTGGATAAGTTTTTATAAATTTTTTGTGGTTGTTGCATTTATCTTGTTTAATTATGTTCTCCTTTTCTTTCAACCATTCATATTCCTGTAAATGAAAGTATGTCTAATTTTTATGTCTGAAATAAAAGTAAAGTAAAACAGAACAAAAATCTCTCATGACTTTATTATCCTTCCACTCCAATCCAACACATTTAGAGCTTGTTTGTTCACAAACTTTGTGTTCTTTTCTTATTGTTTTAGTCCGTTTATGGAACAACAATAACTACTATGATAAATACAGTAACTACACAAACATGAGTAAAAGTAACACTAAGACTTCACATAAACAGAGTAGACAAAACTAGTAAATTAAGTCAACAAACTCTCAGTGAAAAACATACGCAGTCAGTACGTACATTGTTTTTCTCATGTTATTCTTAAGGCGGAACGGGTGGGCATATCATCAGTTTATCACGTACATTAAGTAGAATCATCGGGTGAGCTAATAAAATACAACGTCAATGCAATTAGGGCTGAGCATATGGACCGTTTGACCGTACCGGACCGGAAAACCAGACCGAACCGGACCAAACGTATTTCGGTCAGGTCCTCGGTCCGGGGTTTTGGACCAATTCGGTCTTCGGTCTGGTCTTATCAAAAACCCGAAGATTATGCCGTGTAGGACCGGATCGGACTGAAGACCGACCCGAACCGGACTGAAGACCGACCGAGACCGGACCGTACCATTTCGGTCCGGTCCTCGATCCGACGTTTTGGACCAACTCGGTCTCTGTCCGCTCCGGTCTTAGCCGGTCCGGTCCGGTTTTCGACTGATGCTCACCCCTAAATGCAATGAGTTGTTATAGCCGAATGCATGATGTTCATTTGTTTGAGAACCAATCATATATAATATTTTAATTTTTTCTATTTAAAGAGAAATATATATTGTAACACATTCGAATCATCTGATGTACTACCTCAGTCTTAAAATTATTGTCACCAGATAAGAAATACACAGTTTAAGAAAAATGCATTTATTATTGCTTTGAATTTTGCAAAAGTAAAAAAAGACAGTTTTACCCTTTGACAATTATTTAATGTTTTCATAGAGTTTTATAAATAAAAATTTTGATTAAAAGTAATATAGTAAACTTAAGTAATTCCAACAATTGGGTGTAATGATGTGGTTATCACCTTTACATTAGTGGCACATCAACCATCTCTTCTCAGTGGCTTTATCCTCCATAATTGTTATCATTTACATATACACCACTTAGGGGCTGTTTCTTTTTTAGCCATCTACATTGTCTCATGTTCAACTCTTCCTGATCGAGAATGTGCTGCAAACTCTTATGATCAGTGAACACAACGCATTTTGTTCCGTACAAGTGGTGTCTCCACATCTTCAGGGCAAACACTACTGCTTCTAATTCCAAATCGTGAGTCGTGTAGTT
>BQNB010090027.1:0-27255 GCA_026074375.1 Tanacetum coccineum
TCTCGATGGGTAGAATGAGAATAAAGTCTAAAACATCACCGGCACACTCATATTTTGTGGAATTTGGGTAAACATTTGGAAACGGATAAGGTTAAATCCCCATAATATTTAATAAGGGTTGTTGTGTGCGGGTTATGTAACTAGTAATTTCACAAAAGTGCTTGAATTTTTTTTAAATTTGAGCATAATCTATGCATTTTAATGTGAAAAATAAGACAAGTATGCATTCTAATTCCCATCCCCCCTCACTTGAATTATACAACGTCCTCGTTATATAGATAAAACATTAAAAACGGGAATTAAAAGAATTAGCTAGAATGAGAAATTCCCTTGATATTTTGCTCGGTAGATTCTCCAAGTTGAGTTTATGAGCAAGAATGTGTATTGTAAATGCATTTGAATTTCAGCATGACTACAACACACATAGGATTTGAGATTATCGATACTTCACCAACATTGTCAATTTCTTTGCAGCGAGGTCCTGTGCAAAATATAGGAAAAACATGCAAAATCCTATCTCAGTACCTACAGTTAATTATAAATAAACTAAACAAACTGTACAAGAGACCACGCTGTATCCATAAACTGGAATACGTCATATAGAGAAACCTGTAAAAGTATCTAAATACGGGTCAATCTGCCAAATACGCCGTATCATGTGTATAAATACGCCGTACAGACAGAACTAAAAATAATGTTTAAGAGTGCATAAAAATAAAGGACTGATTACGTCCAGACATTCAATATGCCGTATGGTATGGAGCAGATACGTCGTATTAATGTCTGGGAAGACAAAATCGATAAAAATAAATAACAATCCGGGTTGTCTCCCGGGAAGAACTTTTGTTTCAGCTAGTCTTTAAGTTAGATTTTTTCCTTCCAGCTTTCTTCACTCGGTTCGCGTCACCTTCTATCCGTTGTCCTTTTTCTAAAAAATTTCTTGGTAGATTTAAGACATACCATCTTCGTTTCTTTGTCAAGCATTTTATTCACATCTTCTTAAAATAATGTATTCTTCGTTAGGTCCTAGTGAATATTTTATAGCTTCAAACTTCTCGGCTTTGCATACCCTTTTATTAGGTTGCTCATCATTCTTAGTGTCTTCTTTACGCTTCTTTTGTCTCAGTTCATTCCCTTCTTCAATGTGATGTTCTTCATGCGCTTTGAAAAATGAATCAGTAGCAGTGTTAAGGGGGTTTCCATAGTCAGATTCCCTCCATTCTTTATTGTTTAAAATGTTGTTATCCATTCATCTTTTTATTCCAACTTCCATGTTTTGTGTATGCAGGTACGGATAAGTCAAAAATCACAAAATTACAGTAAAAACGAGCAAGCACGGACACGAGAATCAGAAGAGTACAAAGCCGAAGCCAAAAATATCAAGCCCAATCCTTAGCCCTTTCCTTTTATGATACCACAAGGACCAATCTTGCAATTTCCAAAAGTTATTTATAACTTGAAAGAGAGAAAAGAAAGACAAGGGCCATTTGTGCAAACTCACCAAAGATCAACAGTTTTAACTGTCCCAAAAATAGGCGGGAAGCACATTTACTATTCATCGTCTTCCCCATTTTCACCCCATGGTAAAACAAGGGGGCAAATCAAAATTAAAGGGTGCTTAAGTCAATTCAAGAGGTCTACATCACAAATGAAGGGACAAATCAGTCTTTATCAAAGGATTCATTAACCTTCTCTCAAGAAGAGCCACGTCAACAATGAAAGAAGCACAAGTTTATGTGGGTTTTGTGCTAAATTCACTCACAAAACTAGCACAAACGTCACATCAAGGGAATGACACGCTGGCAATCCTCAGGTGTCCACAATTTGATCCAACGACTACAATTGATGATCAAATGATTGAAGAAATGAATGGCAGAGATTAAAAGTTTGGAGAGCAAGGCAAGAGGACCTAGAAGCTTCAGCTTGGCACTATAAATAGGCCTCATTCTCACACACACAAGGGGTCTCTAGTCTTCTTTTTAATCTAGTTTTTATGTAATTTTTAGTAGCTTAAATTCGTTTTTCCTTAAATGTAATTTTCCTTTTTCAAGTAATGTAATCAGTTTCTTTAATTAATTCAGTCTTTAGTATTTTAAATCTCATCTCTAAGCTCTCATTTAAAGTCATAAGTTCTCTTAATAAGCTAAATTGTCTCAATAAGCTAATAAGCTCATATTAAGCTCTTTCAGTCTATAAGCTGAAATAGAGCTGTTTGAATTCAGAATTAATCTTACTTAAACCTTAAATCAGTTAAATCTATTATGGATCTAATTGGATTAGAGCTTTTTGGAAGGGGATCTTAACTTGGAAGAGATCCCAAGGACTTATACCTTAGCTTATTAATAAGCTAAGGAGCTTGTAGCTGCCTTAATTGGTTCCTTTTGTTTAGCTAAAGGATCAAGTAAGTTTCTCTTTTCATTCTTCTCTAATTTCAGTTTAATTGCTTAGTTATTGCTTATTTGCTTATTCTCTTTGCTTATTAGTGTTTAAATATCTCTTCTAGTGCTTATTAGTTATATGTCCTTATCTGTTTTTGCTTAAATAGTTATAGATCATTAGTTATTAATTTCTGTCATAAAAACTCATAAAATCCAAAAAATATTAGTTTAAACAGTTTAGATCTTAGATTAAGGCTTATTCAGTTGTTTAATCATGATTATTAAGTTTGTTTTAAGCTAGTTTTTATCTGGTATTTAGCACTTGTTCATTAAATTTCTCTTAAAAAGCTTTTCTCAAATCTGTCATAGTCTAAAAGGGGTGTTTGTTTAAGTGCACTCTTGATTTTGCACTAGCAGTACTAACCTCAGTTAGTACTGCTGAGCCTTTACACTACCAGTACTAACCATAAGTTAGTACTGTTAGCTTTAATTTCAGTAGGATTAAGTTTAGTTTTAGCTTATTAAGAATTTAGTTTTAGTTTTCATTATTTAGCTTATTTCATTGCTTATTTTGTTCTTAAAAAACCAAATTGCATCAGCAGTACTTTCAAGTGAAAGTACTGCTGAACTTTTTACACTAGCAGTACTAACCTCAGTTAGTACTGCTGTGTTCTTAGCTTAATTTAGAACAGTAGTTTTAGGATTTAGCTTATAAAATTCAGTAGGATTTAAGTTTTCATATAGCTTAATATAGTTTAAGTCTTAAATTCTGCTTTCTAGCTTATTGTCTTAGCTTATTTTGCTGTCAAAAGTCGTAAAAAACCTGAAAATTCCAAAAACAGTACTTAGGATCTTTAGGATTTAAACTTGTTAAATTAGCTTATAAGTCTAGATTTTATAGCTTATTTAGATGGATAATAAGTAGTTTGATAAGTCCTTAAAGTTTTAAAGTCTAGTTTAGCTTATTAAGTTTTTTAGCTTACTTGGATTTTGTGTTACTTTGCTTATTTCCTGAGCTTGCTTATTTCATGATCAATTTCAGTAGCATAAAAGTAGTTTAAGCTTTAGTTTCTTTTCATTTATAGATTAAAGCATATATAAGTCTTTAAGACAACTTCTTTCCTTTTTCATTTTGATCTAGTTTTGAGTTTTTTATATGCTTAATTTTCTAAAACTCTAAGGATAAGCCCTCCTTTCGTGTAACAGCTTAAAGATCAGCTCTTGTGAGCTTATTTCGTGATTTCAGTCCTAGTAGTCTTTTATTAATTTGGTTCCCACTAGATTCCTTTACAAAAAAATAAACCTTTCTGAACTGCTTCTTAGTTTTTTATAATAAGCACTTTTCAAAATTTCACCTTAATTCGGCCTTTAGCTTGTTATCGGGTGTAGATTCTCAGGGTAGAAAGTTGATAACTTTTTCGATCATAGTTGTTTTTCAGTTAGTCCCTTCGTTAGTTTGTTAGTTTCCGTTGTTTCTTAAGTTTTTGGCTCCACTTAGTCCTAGTTAAGTTGTTAATTAAGATTATTAGTTGTTAGAATTATAATTAGGTTAATTTTTAAAGTAGTTTAATAAAACTTTTATAAAATGATAAAAAAGTTATAGGCTTTTGTTCTATTAATTTCTTTGGCAATTTTTTCTTATGTAGAGAATTTTAGTTTAATTTTTAGGGATTTAAAATTTTGTTTACTTGCTTAATTGTCATTATTTGTTGCTTCTTAATTTGTTAGTAATGCTCAGTCCAAAATATTCTTTGGCTTTTCATTCAAATCAGAATCCGAACTTAAAACGTGGTTTCAATTTCACTAGTCGTTGGGGAAACGACCCGGGTGATCATATTTGCCCGGTTTAATATACGTATTTTATATATATCTTTGTGAGTGGAATTTTCCAAGGGTTACTGGGGAATTTCCTTAATTTCTCTATAAGTATATTATTTTATATGTGTGTAAAACTGCAATCAGTTTTTGGCGCCGTTGCCGGGGAATAGTGTTTACGATTCCTACGTTTTGGTTTGTTGATTTGGTTTGAAGATCCTTTCGTCCTCGAAAGTTTCATTCTCGTTTTTAAAATTCAAAAATAAATAAAAAATTTATAAAATATAAAAAAATAAAAAATATTATCCTTTTCTTTTTAGTATAAGTAAAATAAAAAAATAAAAAAAAAATATAGAAAAATCAAAAACATAAAAAATTATCTTTTAAAAAAAAGAAAAAAAATAAACAAAGTTGGTAATCGAACACCAACAAATAATATCTTCTATTGAGATATTATCATTTCAATTTTCTTTTATCTAGCGTTGTTGTATTATGAAGTAACGCCCCCAGACACATTTTAGCTGCGACACATTTTTGGGGGTGTTTACATTGCTATAATTAGTCCTTATAGTTATAACTTTGGGAATAATGACATTTTCAGCCCCTTTTAGTTATAAATTTCAGAAAGTTTCGATATATAACCACATTGACATGGAAATATTTTACAAATCATGTCCAAAAAGCCATGAAGGTTATTTTAAGATTCCAAATGATATTTGCAGGTTATAGATTAGAATAAGCTAAAATAAGATTTTTTAACGTAACAAAAGTTTAGAAAAAGGATTCGTTAGCTAGAAAATCAAAATGGGTCGTTTTTAGGGTTTTAATAAAAAAACACATGGGCTTTGAGGTTCAAAAGTTTCAAACATGTGTTTATATATGTTCTTAGTGTATTATGGAACTTTCTAATACATTTATTTTTAAAATTGTTATGTAAAATATGTTAGTTACCTGAGCTAAAATACGTCAAAAAGGTTTTTATGACTCGTAGTCCTAGACATGGCTTTCAAGACTTCGTTTTCGTGCTTCTTGGTTCTATTATGTGCATAGGGACTTCTCTTGATCTTCTATTGTAGTAGGGGATGGCTAAGAAACACCTATTGTGTGTATGAGATGCGTTTTGATGGTATGATGAAAGTGATTGTGTATGTTTATGCGTATTATTATAGTGCTCAAAAACCCTTGGTGCCCAAGTTTTCTTGGCATCTAAGGGTTTATAAGTGTCCTAGCTAGCTGAGGTGAGTAAGAGATGCTAGTAGGATGAGTAAGAAGCTTGAACTAGCTTATGAAGATGTTGAATGGTGTTGGAGGCCGGTAGGGATGGGTGACAAGGTGGGACTTGGCCAACTTTGTGGACAAGGGAGAGTAGGTTGCTGTCCTGGCGGCTTGGTGACATATCGGTGAGGTCATGGAGGTGCTTGGTTAGTAACTTGGGTTTAAAATGGGTAAAAATGAAAGAAAATAGGTGGCGGGTTTGGTTTATTTTCGGAGTTAAGGTTTAGGGTTTTAAAATGTGGATTAGGGTTAGGATTAGGGATAGATTATGCGTTAGGATTAAGGTTAGTGTTAGGATTAGTGTAGGATTAAGGGGATTGGGTTTAGGATTAAGTTTAGGGGTTTAGTTTTAGGTTTAAAGTGAAATTAGGGTTTTGTGGTTTCGTTTTGGGTTTAGGTTTTTAGATTTGGGTTATAAGCATTTAAGGTTTAAGAAGTCACTGCATATAAGTGCTGTGTATTTATGTTAAAGTGGTTAGTAAGAAACTAGAATGGAATTTTGGAGGGTAAAATGGACCTAGTTTGACTTATTGCATTATTGACTTGTACATTGAGTTTTAGAAAGTTGTAACTTGATTTAGGAGGAAAGATATTCAAATGTTGTGTATTGATACTTGTACACATGCTTTAGAGGCTTGCATATTCATTTTATATGTATACATTACATATAATTAGGGTTTTGATATAAACGTTAACGTTTAATGCTTGTTTTGAAATAACGTTTTGAAAAGTACGTTGAATGGATAATGTACTTGGTAAAAATGATATTAGGGCCTAGACTTGACATATTAGTGTGTTTACATGATGTAAACATAGATAGAGATGGCATTGATAGAGGTTGCGTGAGCTCGTTTACTTTAGAGATGCATGTTTCAGTTGCATAATGAGATAAGCAAAAATTTTCCCTGTAAAAGGTAGTAGATATAAAAGGAATCTATTTAATAGATGGATATTATAGTGCATCTAATTTAACAGATGTATAATTACATTGATGAAAATTGCGGGTTGTTATATTGGTGATGTACACTCTGGTGTTGTTTATGAAAGGAAAACTCATGAAGACCTTCATACTTGTCTGTTTGCTTGTTTCCTATCACAGGAAGAGCCCAAAAAGGTAATCCAAGAATTTAAAAGATCTTAAGTGGATAGAAAGATATGCAAGATAGAGCTTCTTTTTTTTTTAACAGTTTTCACTGTACATAACAGGTTTAGACCTTGGTGGATTTACCACATAGTAAAAGGATCCATGGTACTAATATGGGGTGATACAGGGAAACAAGAAAGATGAAAGAGGTATTATGATTAGAAATAAGGAAAGGCTGGTTGCACAAGGTTACACTCAAGAAGAGGGAATAGATTTATGATGAGGTTTTTGCTCCAGTTGCTAGGATTGAAGTAATTAGGCTGTTCTTAGCCTATGCCTCATTCAAAGACTTTATAGTATACCAGATGGATGTGAAGAGTGCATTTCTATATGACAAGATTGAAGAGGAAGTTTATGTCTGTCAACCTCTAGGGTTTGAAGATCCAGAGTTCCCTAACAGAGTTTATAAGGTAGAAAATGCATTTTTATGGTTCTACATTCAGCATCCTAGTGCTTGGTATGAGTTTTTATCAACCTATTTATTAGACAATTGGATTTCTGAGAGGTCGATAGATAGAATTGTTCATTAAAAGAGTTCAAAATTGATATTTCTTACTCTTTCAAGTATATGTTGATGATATCATTTTGGATCTACTAAAAAGGAGTTATGCACTGAGTTTGAGAAATTGATGCACAAGAAGTTCCAGATGAGTTCTATGGGTGAGCTCACTTTCTTCTTAGGACTTTACAAGTGAACAGAAAGATGATGGGGATTTTCATCAGTCAAGACAATGTATGTAGAATGAATTTTGTAGAAGTTTAGTTTTTTCAACTGTGAAGACAGACAAGTTACACCCATGGAGATTCAATGCCATTGTTCAAGGATGCAGTAGCTAAGATGTTGATGTTACTTTATAAGATCAATGATTGGACTCATTGATGTATTTATCATCTTCAAGGCCGATATAATGTTGCTGTATGTGCTTGTGCTAGATTCCAAGTCACACCTTAAAGTTTAACATTTCATGTGTGAAAAGAATCTTTATATACTGAACGTGTCACCTATATTGGGCCTTTGGTATCCTAGGAATCCACTATTTGATTTGGAAGCTTATTTGGAGTGACTATACTGGTGCAAGTTCTGACTGGAAATTCCCCAATCAGGAGGTTTGTGTCAATTTCTTGGAAACAGATTGATTTCATAGCAATGCAAGAAGCAAACTATAGTTGCCAACTCTACTACTGAAGCATATCATGTGGCTGCTGCTAGTTGTTGTGGACAAGTACTCTAGATTTTATAAATCAATGCTAATTATGGATACATATTTCTGAATACCAAGATTATTAATTGACGATGGAAAGCACCAACTACAGAGTTACGAATTACAGTATTTCACTCAAAGACTAAGCAATTGAGATTAGACTCACTTTATCAGAGATTCAATAAGAAGAAGCTTATTCAGATGATCAATATTCACACAGATCAGAATGTTGCAGATTTACTCATAAAAGCATTTATTGTGTGGCAGATTTCATATATCTGATTTCATAGTATTATGAATGCTTAACCTTCTGAAGGTATTGATTGTGGGGAGGTTATTTATGTTATATATGAGGCGCGGATTATGATCAAGTGATGCTTGAAATGGATTGATACATTAAACTATGATGAAATTTAAGTTAGTACTGATTGGGACTACTTTCTACTGGTAAGTATAATTGTCGCTGCTAGTTATACTTCTATTACTACTATGTTAATGTTGTTGTAGTTATACTTTTTACTACTGGTTTGTTATAATTTATATTGTGAGTATAGTCATTTGAGAGAATTGGTGAGCCATAAAAACAGTATGAGAGTTGTGTGAAAATAAAAACAGATAGAGTGAAATGGTGATGTAAAGAATTTTTTTTAGTGAAATAGTGAGCTGAAAAACAAAAAGAGAGATGTGTGAAACAAAAATAGAAAGAGTGACTCTGTGAGCTAAAAGAAATGAGAGAAATTGGTGAGAATCAAAAACAAAAAGAGAGATGTGTGAAACAAAAACAGATAGAGTGACTCTGTAAGCTAAAAGAAATAAGAGAAATTGGTAAGAATGAAAAACAGAAAGAGAGATGTATGACATAAAAACAGACAGAGTGATTCAGTAAGAAAAAGAATTGAGAGATATAGTAAGAATAAAAACAGAAAGAGCACTTGTGAGAATCAAAATTGATGATGGAAATGCTTTTTGGAACGAAATTAGAGTTAATGCTGGTGACTCAAAGTTAATGCTGTTAGGCATAAAACTATAACTACTGCGGTTAAGTTATGCGGTTAGGAATAACACTTTAACTTTATGCAGTGTTAGTTAATGCTTTTTTAGGTATAAACTTACTATGATAGGTTAAGTTATGTTGTCTGGCATTAACTTACTACTGCCAAATCTTAGTTAATCCTGCCAGGTTATGTTAATGTTGTGAGGGGGATTTTCATAATACTTGTTTAAGGGTTTTCAATCACTCATTTCGATCGATTTGATACTTTGATATACTCTCTAATCATAAATACTAACTCCTAATTTTATCAATTCATCATTCAAAACCAACATAATGTTCGAACTAAAGTTTGCTAAAAACTATAATATTTGGTTGCGTTTTTGGAGGAAACCCTGAAGAAAGTGATGGGTTTGAAGGAATTATTGACTCTTTGAATGCAAGTTCTATCAGATATGCGTTAACGGTGAATCCCACCATCTATACTTCATGCATTAAACAGTTTTGGGCTACTGCTAAAGCAAAAACTGTCAATGGGGAAGTTCAGATACAAGCGATAGTAGATGGGAAGAAGGTGATCGTCACTGAGACGAGTGTGAGAAGAGCTCTTCAATTAAAAGATGCTGAAGGTACTGAATGTCTACCCAATGCTACCATTTTTGCAGAACTGGAAAGAATTGGGTATGAAATCTTACACAAAAGCTTACATTCTATAAAGCTTTCTTTTCACCTCAATGGAAATTTCTTATCCATACAATTCTGCAATGCCTTAGTCTTAAGTATACTGCTTGGAACGTATTTAGTAGCACTATGGCCTCAGCTTATCATCTGTCTTGCCACAAACCAAAAATTCAACTTTTCTCCTAGTACATTTTTGATAATTGCGTGAAGAACTTGGAGGGTGGAGTTAATTATATGTATCCTAGTTTGTTGCAAGTGTTCCTTGGATAATCCAGTTGAAGGAATGAGCCAAATACTAAAGAAGTTAAGTTACACCTTCTCACACTAAGAAGGTCTTAGAAAATATGAGCGAGAAGGAAAAGGGTTTTTCTGGAGAGTTACCCCTCCTCCCTATTTTCAAACTATGATGGGTTTAAGTCAAGAAGAGGGTGAGGTTCTGAAAAATGCTACTGTTCCTAAACACATCCCACCATTAATCAATCCATCTTATCAAAACCTCCAAAGAGCAACGCCTAGAAGACCAAGAAACTAAAACAAGGAGTTTCTCAACTAGGTGATCCTACACATACCTATGGCAGATGAGACTAAAAATGTGGAAAGTGTACCCTTTACTTTCCAATCATCAGTACTCTGTGTGTGAGATAGATTGAAACTAAATGAATTGATGGGACTTTGTACCAACTTGTCACAAAGAGTTCTTGATTTGGAGAACACTAAGACCTCTCAAGCTGCAGAGATTGCTAAATTAAAGGAGAAGGTCAAGAAGCTAAAAAAAGGAATAAGTCAAGAACTCCACGGCTTAAAAGGTTAAGGAAGGTTGGTAGATCTGCACAAGTTGTTTCCTTTGAAGATGAAGGTTTGGGTGCTTAGGAGGATGCATCCAAACAGGGGAGGAAAATTGTTGATCTTGATGCTGATACAGAGGTTACTTTGGTTGATGAGGCTCAGGGGAGGATTGATGATAATTTAATGTTTGATACATGAGTTTTTGATGAGCATGAAGTTAAGCTGAAAGGTAGTTGTACTGCTGATGATTATACTGATCACAGTGTCCTACACCAACAACTGTTGATGAGTTGACTCTAGCTCAGACCTTAATAGAAATCAAAGCAGCCTAAACCTAGCCTGTTTACAACTGATGCTACTACAATTACAAACTGCTATTACAAGACAAAGGCTTGAGGAGTTGTAGTTTCCAAGAGCCAGTAAAATTTAGATCAACAACATCATCTTCACTAAACATCACCAACTTTACAGGCTAAAGACAAAGGCAAGGGAAAAATGGTTGAGCCTGAGAAGCCTTTGAAAAAGAAAGATCAAATTTTGGTGGATGAAGAAATTGCTCAAAGACTTCAAGAAGAATTGCAAGCTGAATTAGAAAAAGAGGAAAGGTTGGAAAGACAAAAAGAAGAAGAGGATAACTTAATTTCATGGGATAATACTCAAGCTATGATGGAGGCAGATTATGAGTAAGCTCAGAGACTACAAGCAGAAGAACATGGAGAGTTGACCATTGAAGAAAGATCAAAACTGTTTGTAGAGCTCATGGACAAATGGAAGAAGCACTTTGCAAAGCTCAGAATTGAAGAGATCAAAAGAAAACCACCAACCAAAGCCCAAAAGAGGAATCAAATGTGTACTTATTTAAAAAATATGGCTAATTACAAGCATAGTCAGTTGAAGAATAAAAGTTTTAAAGAAATTTAGATGTTATTTGACAATACTATGAAGTGGATAGATTCATTTGTTCCTATGGATAGAGAGGTTGTGGAAAGAAGTAAAAGTTAGACAAAAGGAAGTAAGAAGAGAATAAGGGAAGAACTTGAGTTTGGTAATTCAAAGAAGCAAAAGATAGATGAGAATGTAGAAGCTGAAGAGATGATGAAAAGAAATGAAAAAGCTTTTTGGAGGCTAGTTCCTGGATGATGTAGTAGCAATTGATGCTTTACACTAGCCACTAAGTCCCCAATCAATGTTGTGTGGAAAATCATTTAAAAAATGGTAAGATGTGATAACTTTCAATCATCAAAGCTAATGGTGTCAATAGTTCAAGGAGGTACTCATCAATGATTAGGATGCTTTAGAACATTGACAAGAAGACTGGGGAAAACACTCTGGAAGTTGGTTAAAGCTAAAACTAGGAATACAAAGGTTAAAGGGCACGAATTTGAAAACGAGTGTTATGGGGTGATACTGAAATTTTTGAAGGTGATGTTTGAACCTGATATAGAAAGTGAAGTATGGAGAAATCTACAAGGATACAATGTAACAGTTTGGAAGCTATTTTCTTCAAGTGGAGTTCATTTTGTGAGGTTTTACAATTTGCATATCTTTATGCTGGTAGAGAAAAAGTATCCACTCACACCTACAACAATCATAAAAATGCTCAACAAGAAGCTTCAAACTGACCATTGGAATGAGATGTGCTATCAACTTCTTAAGCTCATGACTAAACTGGTCAAGAATCCTAGAAGTATTTGAATGCATCCTCCTAGTGATGGTGAAGACTTTTAATGAAGAAACTTGAGATTCAGAAGAAGAATATCAAGTTTAGGGGAGGATTGTTGGGATTAAAAGCTTCTTGATGCTGTTTGGAAGTAATTGATGCTAAGTTAGTGCTGCTGGAATAAAAGTTAATGTTGCTGCTTACAACTGCTGAAGGATTACAACTGCTAGAAGAGTTTCTACTGTCAAAAGGATAAAGACAAGAGAAAGGATTAAGATGAAGATTGTTTATCAAGATTACTTACAGGATAAGTATAAGATTTTTTTGTAAAAGATACGTATAAGTTATTTGTTTAGAAGATCAAGATAACTTAGGAAAATATTGTAAGTCTGTTAGGACTCCTTGGTGTATAAAAGGAGGTCCTAGGGTATAGAGTTTAATGTACGACATTCACACACATTCATACGTTTTGATATATAGCTTCAAGGTTGTAAACCCTAGTACTACACAAAGTACTCATATTATTGATAATATTAATATTGAAGCTTTTTAGTGATATCATTGTTTATACAGTTTACTATTTCATTAATATTCTTCTAAGTATTAAAGAGTAGATTCCGCATACTCTTTAGTATTCACAAAGTTTCTATCATAGTTGTTTTGGATTTATCCAAAGTAACTTAACCTTTACAAGCTAAGGAATCAATCTTAAGTTGGGATCAACAGGAACTGCTACAAATACCTGGAGATAGTCTTAAAAGACCGACGTTCTTTACAAATATGTCAACCGATTATGGGCATACACGGCATGGGAAAATTTTGTAAGTCTGTTAGGACTCCTTGGTGTATAAAAGGAGGTCCTAGGGTATAGAGTTTAATGTACCACATTCACACACATTCATACGTTTTGATATATAGCTTCAAGGTTGTAAACCCTAGTACTACACAGAGTACTCATATTATTGATAATATTAATATTGAAGCTTTTTAGTGATATCATTGTTTATACAGTTTACTGTTTCATTAATATTCTTCTAAGTATTAAAGAGTAGATTCCGCATACTCTTTAGTATTTACAAAGTTTCTATCATATTTGTTTTGGATTTATCCAAAGTAACTTAACCTTTACAAGCTAAAGAATCGATCTTAAGTTAAGATCAATAGGAACTGCTACAAATACCTGGAGATAGTCTTAGAAGACTGACGTTCTTTACAAATATGTCAACCAATTATGGGCATACATGGCATGTTTCTACTGTCAACCGACCGCAAGATGATTGTTGTCTGTTTTTTTGTTCTTTGAATATGCCATGTCTTTTATGCAGTTAACTTATAAGTTGTCGGCTGATACGCATAACGGTCATCAAAATTTTGTGGTTCTCAGTTGGGGTTTCAAGGGGGTGGTAAAAGGGTGATTTCGTATTTGCATTTTTGTTGTGACCAGTGTGTTACGTCTTCTGATTTACTCGCCTGTACTACACAAACGTCCTGCCCTACATCTTTGAAAGGTATTTGGAATATGTTGTCTGTTTATTTTGGTGTTATTTAATTATATTAGATTGTTCTATTTGCAATTGTATAAGGTTGTGTATTCCTCTTACTGGACCAGCATCAGGTTTCGAAGAGCTAGGTGATAGATTGTGGGAAGAAAGGTATAGAACACGTGACGACTCTGATGTTTTTGAAAGATACTCACAGCTTTGTGCACGAAATGTGAGGCCATGATCTGTAGGCAGCTTACTACGTGCTACGAATGTAAATCTCTCTGTTGTTCTCACTCAAGGTATTCATTTGTTTTTACGTTGTGGTTAGTGTTTGTTTGTCCACGAATTTCAATTGTAACGGTGATACTATTTCAAGCCAAAGTCGGACTCTCAAATGGGATTATCAGCACATGTACCAGAAAGCTCTAAAAGAACACGACGCCGAACTACAACACGTGGAAGTGCTTATGTTAGTCATACAGGTGGTAGCTCCGGTGGCACTCAAGGTAAGTGTTCTATATGCGTCATGCTATGGTTTTTTGCTAGCCTTTTAAGCTCCGATGTGTTTTAAAACCTTCAACAACTTCCTTATATATTGTATAATGTCGAATGCAGAATCCTCCTTGGCTTCATAGTTTTAAAAAGCGCGCCTAGGCTCTAAGGCTCAAGCTCTAGGGATTTTTTCAGATCGAGGCACCGCACATGCACAAGGCTCACAAAAAGCTCAAAGCCTTGGGATTTAGAGCCTTGAGTTCTAGGCGCGCAGAAAAAGGTGACGTATTTGAAACTTTTCTTCTATTGAATTTACATTCATCGCCTCGTCACATGTTAATAATAGATTACTATAAAAACTAGCTAGAAACTAAATAAAATCAATCAATTTGAGTGTTTGGACGTTCAATTCAAGTGTCTCGCACATTTAAACTTCTCCCTCTCTATTTTACGCATAGAGATGAATCGTAATATCGTCCATTGCCATGGAATCTGATACATTGCTTGATATTTTTGGTTTAAACTATTAATTTTAAATGCATTAATTATTTTAGTTTATGTAAGTTCATCTTTAATCTATAAAATTTTGGCTACTAGTTATAATTTACTTCAATTTAATGTGACTCATATTCATGAAGCCCGCGCCTTGATTTGCGCCTAGCCTCAAGGCTCCTAAAACCCCATATTGCGCCTTAGTGCGCTTGTGCTTTCAAAAACACTAGTAGGGCTCTATGACAATTCTAGGGACCTGAATCAACAATGTCGTCGTTGTGGGGCTGCATTTATATCTGTTGTCTTTTCAGTCACCATTGTATTGCATCTACTAGACTTGATTATGTATGAAAAAAGTTTAGTATGTTGCTACATTTGAAAGTTTTTGTCTGTCGATGGTTAAATGCACATACAGTTATGCTTGAGCTCGCCTCTTCACATACAAACAAGCCAAAAAAAAACACATTCAGTTCACTTACGTTGTACACCCGGAAAACGACAACAGTTCAAAATGCTGCCCGCTAACCGTCTCGCAGCAAAGCGCGGGCAGACTTACTTGTTAATAATACTTTTATCATACTTAAAGTTTTAAGTACAATTATACATTCTTTACATACTCTATACGTAGGAGAGAGGAGAGATGCGAACATGTTTCTTTTCCTCTATCTTGGAAAACATTGTTAATACAACTTTGAGATTTAATAAAATGAAAATTTTGATTTCACACGTTTTTATAAGTACTAGGTACATGTGCATAGCAAAAAAAAATTTATATCGGCAAATAGTTGTAGTGATAAAAAAAGTATGAGTTATAAACGAAAAAATAATAAAAGTTTGAGGATTTGAGGATTAATTGATTAAACATATGTTTTGAAACCTGCTTCGACCTAGCCGGTTCAACTGGTTGAACCATTTTCGGTCGAGATAACGGTTCGTCAATTAAACGGTTTTTATATTTTTCGAAACACGGTTTATCCGGTGGAAGACAGGGTTTGACACAGGTGGTTGAACCGGTAACCCGATAACACGATCGGGAATTAGAGACCCGGTTTCTAAAACATTTATTAAACATTGATTATAGTTTTCATAAATTCAATTACTTAATTTTTTCACTTTAAAGGTTTATAGATTTTTCCATTAATAGTATAGATATGAGCGGAAAATAAAGTTTTATCTAATGGCATACATGTATTTATAAGTAGACATTTTCCAAGAATAGTATAAGTAAAAGATACGTATCACAACTGATAATTTATAAAATAATACAATTGATAATTTGTAAAAGACATATGTTATTCATGCCAAAAGTTCAATAGACTCATTTTTTTCATAGCCAATCATTTTTTTATTAAAAATAAAAAAACACACTTTCCATTTTTTTTTAAAAATTAAATATCTCACACACTCTTAATCGTTACGCAAAACAAAACAATATTCATCGCGTACGAGTTTTAATTATCTTCTATAGAGGGGCGACACTATGTACTTTCGACGAACTTTTTTTTATGATTTTATGAAGTCATATACGATTTTATGAAATCATATATGATTTATGAAATCATATATGATTTTATGAAATCATATATGATTCGTTATATGATTCGTCATACGAATCATATATGATTTTCGCAATTCGTGACTGAAACAAAATTGAAAAAAAGTTCGTCGGAATCACAAATCATATATGATTTTATGAAATCATATATGATTTTATGAAATCATATATGATTTTCGCAATTCGTGACTGAAACAAAATTGAAAAAAAGTTAGTTAGAATCACAAATCATATATGATTTTATGAAATCATATATGATCCGTTATACGAATCATATATGATCCGTTATACGAATCATATATGATTTTCGCAATTCGTGACAAAAAAATTGAAAAAAAGTTTCTCGAAAGTATATCGTGTCACCCGTCTACTGAAAGATAAAGAAATACTCGTCGCGATGGTGTATTTTTTGTCGTGTGACGATTTACCGTTTGTAAGATATTTTATTTTTAAAAAAGAGGTGGAAAGTTGTTTTTTATTTTTGATGAAAAAATAGATGGTTGAGATTGATTCATTGGATCTATGACAAATAATGGGTCTATGTTGATCTTAACTCTGTATATACATACTGCCTCTTTTTTTTATGATTTACGCTTATAAAACCTTTGATACTGAAAAAACGTATGTATCAAACTTTTTCCACGGGTTGACTGAAAGGGGAGTATATAGCATTATTCATCAGTCATGAAATTAAACATAATAACAAATTCTCCATCAATACTTGCCCACCTTTTCAGAAGTAAACCTGTGGTGATTTGGCACATATTCTTAGGACTTGGATGCATTCGCTTCGGTACAAACAAAGGTGATCAATCTTGTAATGATCATCATGGACAAATGATACGTGTTCACAGCCCGACTCGATTCAAACCTTGCCTGGCTATAGTCTAAAGATGTGCATGAGGACCATATCTTATGGATATCAAACAACTGATATCTATCTCCATGATCTCCATATGCATGCATGTTTATTGAATAAGTTGGTTACATGTACATTTATTTATGTGCATGATTTTAGGTTGCGTTTCCCATGCTCTTTAATATTCCTAGAAATTAGGATAGTGGTACGTCTTATGTTTTCTATTTATATG
Source organism: Tanacetum coccineum (assembly GCA_026074375.1). Lineage (NCBI taxonomy): Eukaryota > Viridiplantae > Streptophyta > Magnoliopsida > Asterales > Asteraceae > Tanacetum > Tanacetum coccineum. The sequence continues at coordinate 17,047 of BQNB010090027.1, forward strand.
TAACTTGTATTCAGAAAGAATAGGAATTAAGAAAAGAAAAGTATTTTAGAGTCTAGTTTTCTCTCTATTGTTCTTGGAGTCTTGCCCGCTCAAGGGCCTTATCCATCTCGTTCTCTTATCTTTTTTTCTTAGGAGATTGACCATCTATAATCGGTCTTCTATCAATTTGGTGCTTTCATCGACTTACTCGATGTCTCCAAAACGTTACCCACGGCATATAGAAGAAAAGATGGCGACTATAGCTGATCAATTCGCTGAGTTGGTTGATATCTTGTCCTCGTCGAATGCTCGAATCAAAACCTTCTCCTAAAAATTCACTTCCCAAACAAACTTGACTAAAAGTGCGTCCAACGATCACATCTCCAACACCATGGCTACATATTGCCCTGAGTCCATTTCTTATACATCCAAACCTAATCAAATCATCTCAAAAGACATTGTTAACCAAAACACTAGTTCTACTGCCAACCTTGTTCCCATCAGTACCAAGTCCACCACACTTATTTCCACATCACTAGAAGCGGTTCCAATGATTACACAACCAATAACATTCACCAACCGACCACCCACGACACACACATCAATCCCCATACACTCTGTGCCTTTGATGATTACAAATCTCTTACAAAAATTAACAAGTCTGACAACACCATGGTTAAGTTACTCACCGACACTCCTTCTATCACCAAGATAGAAACTAAGGTTCTCACACACATTCCCCTTTCCCTGTGGTCCGATTTGCTTGCCAAAACAATTCACAAAACAACCAGGCTTCGACATGATATAGCCATCTTCCATCAAACCACTATTCATGAGACCTATGGTGCTGCCATGATCATTGATGACAAGTTAGCCTTATGTCGTTTCATCGAGATACTTCATCGTGTTCATCAATATCCGCCACCCATGTTTGTTCATCAATATCCGCCACCTATGATCCTTAATGACAAGGATCGTTTTTAGGAGGGAAGTATTGATACGTGTTCACAGCCTGACTCGATTCAAACGTTGCCTGGCTATAGTCTAAAGATGTGCATGAGGACCATACCTTTTGGATATCAAACAACTACTGATATCTATCTCCAAGATCTCTATGTGCATGCATGTTTATTGAATAAGTTGGTTACATGCACACTTATTTACGTGCATGATTTTAGGTTGCATTTCCCATGTTCTTTAATATTCCTAGAAATTAGGATAGTGGTACGTCTTATGTTTTCTATTTATATGTAACTTGTATTCAGAAAGAATAGGAAAAAGAAAAAGAAAAGTATTTTAGAGTCTAGTTTTCTCTCTATTGTTCTTAGAGTCTTGCCCGCTCAAAGGGCCTTATCATCTCGCTTCCTTATCTATTTCTTAGGAGATTGACCATCTATAATCGGTTCATATCAACATACATGCATGTATTCACTAACTTTGTACTACGTATTTGAAAGCGTGTTTTACATTGTCATTAAATACATGTTTTATTTTGGTTGTAGGACTTGCTCATTTGTCTTTGGATGGTATATTTCAGTTTAAAAAGATGTAAGCAATATTTCGAAAGGCTTTGGTCCTGGGTTTCAAGCACGAGTTGGATGAAGGTGAAGTTGTTGCTTTGCAATGGTCTTGGTGAGATCCAATGTTCTGTATCAAAGGTGAAGGTAACCCAATGGGGCTTAGCTTCAATAAAAGGACATGGGTTAAGATCGAGGATAGATGATTTTATTGGTTCAGTTTAGGACTTCTCGGTTTCAAACCGTGTAAGAAAATATTGGGTTATAAAAATGAAGTAATTGGTCAATACGATGAGTATTATGCATTTTCAATTTCACCTATACTACGTTATCAGAATAGATTATGTACATGTTACACGTAATTTCATCTTTGTAGATGTGATTGAGCAAGTTGTCGAGTTTCGAGAGTTGTACTACTCTCCTAGAAGTGGTGAAAAAGGGAAAAATGGTTTCTAGGGAACAAAAATGATTTAGATGACATTGACTTGTTTTATTAGAGTTTTCGTTTGACATTTGTGGATGTTAATTAATAATGTAAACTGTGTATATACATATATGTAAAATGAGTTTTTTCTATTTGTCTTCTATGTGTAGTTCGTTGTGAAAATTGAAGGCCAATAAGGATCAAATTGCTAACACCATGTCCAAGTTATATACGGGCACAAAGTACTCGACTTATGAAGAGTACTCATGCAAATTTTTGTACAGGAACAATGATCCTACAAATGAGCCTAAACCTGTTCATGACCCTTTCTTGATTTTACAATGATATTTATCACGTTTTTGCTTATGCTAAGCGTGACTTGAATACATATCAAGAGTATATGAAAATTGTTGCAGAGAAGTATACAAGCAATCCATAACAAATAAACATGATACGGATAAAAATGTTATTGACAATACTATGTTGCGGCAAGCAGATTTTAACCATGGTATGAATAAAAAAAGGCTATACATAGATTGACCCCAAAGATGGTGGAAGAACATGCAAAAAACTTGATACATTCACAAGCAATTAACCACACATTATTGACAAACTAGGTTGTGGCAAATAGGGAACAACGTTGTGATGTATCTGGTTTTGTAACAAATCTGGAGTGTATAAACTTCCAAAAATGTATTTAAAATTTAGGTCATATGCCACTTTAATGTATCATGAACCAGCAAAATATACTTCATAATTTTTAAGACAGTCAACCCTGAATTATATGATTGCAATTACACATTCAAAACAATTCCACTGATTTGTTGATCATCACTCTTCAGTATCTCTTCTAAATATTTACAAATATATAACATAAAAAACATACAAAAAACACATAGATTATGATTGCCATAACGAGACATTAGAATCAATTGTTAAAACAATTAATAACAATCAAATAAAAACTTAAAACATATCCAACGAGTGTTTGTTCATAAACATTAAAATCAAATCAAGCATAATTAAAAAAACTTAACAACTAAAAAAAACATTACTAATTACTAAAATTTCCCAAGCTCTCCACAAGATTATAGTTAGAACCACCTTGGCCTTGAAGACTAGCATTCATTGTCAAAGCAGGATCAAAAAAGTACTGACCGTTGTAATATTTCCACACATTATCAAACATATTCGGACCCTGTGGACTCAGAATATTTCGTCCCTACAGACCCTGCATAACATTCGGTCCTTGTCCAGGCAGATGCTGCAGCACATTTGGTCCCTGCAGACGATGCATAACATTTGGTCTCCTAGCATAACATTCGATCCTTGTCCCTACAGACCATGCAACACATTCGGTCCCTGTATAGGAGTGTTATTATTTAAATTTGAACCGAACAAAACTGGAGCATTATTCATCATCATTAACTCATCAGCTCGAATTAATACTTTTCTCTTGAGCTCTTGCAACGAAGAAAGATATTCTTCTAACTGAGCCACATCCATCCCATCAATCGGCTCATCAAACCAAAACTCACTACCTGAAGAATCATATCTTTACGCTTCTTTTCCAACTCCAACTCACGTTGGACCTCGGCATACTACTAGTTAAACTCATTTGTTTGCAACGCCGACTGGCCCATCTCTACATCTACGTCCACATTCTTTTCATTAGCAAGATATGTATTGATAAGTGCATCAACATTAGGGTGTCCAAAAGCAAAGACGCGACCACCAGGAGAGTTCACAATGATGGAGATTTTGGCACCCGTTAAGACACATAGTTCCGCGGCTTTCTTGAAAAGCTCATTACGGCGCTTGGAGAACGTGACTTGGCGATTGTTGTTTTCTTCTATCTTCTTGATTTTGATCTTTTTACGACCTTTGCCTGTTTTCTTGTTCATGTTATTAACTATGACCATGAAGCTTGTTATGACTATGGTGATATATGATTTTTTGATTTGTAATAGTATATTGGATAATGGTTAATGTGTATTTATAATGTCTAAAACTTTATTTCCAAGTTTTTTCTTAAAATAACTCTTAATCTGCTATTGACACGTGGAATACAAGTTTTGCTTGGAATTTTTATTTGATAAAGTCCTTTAAATCTACCGGATACCAAACTTTTGAATTACACACGTTAGTATTAATGGTTGATTTTAAAATGGTCATTTTTTCACAGGTTGGTATTAATGTTAATTGAATTGACATATATTAAATGCTTACTGAAAATATATACTCCTCTTTAATTATAATTCCATAAGTTTAAACAATAATTACATGAGTCAATATTCTTCTCAATTTTGATACAAAATCAATCCTATATTAGGCATGGAAATAACTTTTTCTTGGTAAAAGAAATCAAATATTAAAAGTTCAAAGCTTTTGAAGGAATCTTTACATTGAATGTCAACTTGTAACTTCACATAACTTTCAAAATTAAAATAACGCTCTTAAAATTTTAAGATAAGATGTTTTTAAAATGAGTATGCATTCATATCAGTTACAATCTCATTCATATCAATTACAATTTCAAATACCGTTACAAAATTCATTTTTTCATTATGTTTAAAACGTTTCCTAACATACATTATTCTCTTCATTCATTTTATGCACTATATAAACTAGCCTTCATTAAATACAACTTCATCAATTCCTTTTCTTCCCAATTATCCAATATTATCATTCTTGAAAGCTTAACCCAATGGTAAATTTACAAAGCGATTTCACGTCTGACCTGACTACTTATATAATTCTCCGCGTGTGTATTTTAAGATCATGGATCTGGCCGGTTTATAGGAATCTGAAGGTGATCAACCTTGAAATGATTATTCAAAAGGTCTGTATACAAACCACTGATTTAACATTTTACTCTTAGATGTATTTAAGAACATACTTTTTGTTGGCTTGCATGATTATAAACTTATTTTGGATTATGATATGTGATGCAACCACTTTTTGACTTTATGTGTATCAGGTCATATGTTGTACATTTATTTATGGATAATCTATTATGTTTATCGGTTTATCATTTGTCCTATGATACTAAAACTGTAATAACAACACTATATATTCAATAGGTATGTTATTTAAGTTATGTAGTAACGTGAAAACTATTATCTACGAAATTTGTAGTGACATAATAAACTCATAGAAATTTCAACCGTAATTACTTATAATCGTCGTTTTGTGTTCTCTGCCAATTTAAACTCCATCCCTTCATATTTTCATGTTTGGTAGCAAATATATACATACAACCATTTTCCCTGAGTAATTGCTTCAATAAAAGATAACTTTGTGTTAGATTTTTTAGATGGTTCTATAAACTCGGAAAGCCAACTTTAATATATAGGCATTTATGAGTCATCACATTGGTTTACCGAGGCTTTAATATATAGTTGATAGAATATAAGTCTAGAATATTAGCAAAACGGTATAATCAACAACTACTTTAGTTTCTTCGGTTTTCTATTATGCAACGTAACTAGATGTTGATCTTTATTGGTGAATTTAATAACATAATGTTAATATTATAAGGCGTTTTCGATCTTCATTCGTAATACGAATAAACTAATTATCATAATTTTTATAAGAGACCAAGATGCATGTGATCGTTGTCCCAGATTTTAAACACTAGCTGAACGAATGTGATGCTGTGATTTTGAATATGCACTCCCGTGCATGTGTTAAATAGGAGTATTGTACTATGCCACAACCAATGCGGCTAAATTTTAACAGCAAGACTATGGTCAACAAAAATATTTGGCTTGTGTAGCTGAAGAATCGAGACACGAGTTAACTTACCTATTTTTTAACTAAGATATGTTTTTGTTTAATTGTAGATGTATCTGGATAAGTCATTGAGTCTGACATATTAGGCAATTTTGAAAAGAACGATCAACCCATCAAATCGAGAACTTTTAACCAGATTAATATTGAGTATTTGCAATTTACAACCTTTCTATCTTTTTGTCATCTGGCATTTTAGTAACTTATTTGTAACCTGTGTTTTTCTTTACCGTAGAGGAACAGAACTTACTCACACATTATGAAGTTCATTCGTGGACTATTATTCTGAGTTCTTGCAATAATGTCAAGATGTTGTGCTAATAATTGTTGTAATTCGATAAGATTTTTTGTATATGGTTAGAAGTGACTGATGGTTTTTAGAGATAATAATTGTTGAGCTAATAATTGTTGCTATATTTCTACAAAAAAGTTCTTTTAGAGGTAATAATTGTTGAGCTAATAATTGTTGTAATATTTATTATGCGATTCATCTTCTGTTACTGTTACTGTTAAGGCAGATGACATTTACTTTGGGAAAAGAGGTGCCACCAGTAACATGCCAAATTATAATCTTCATTCGTTATGTAGTAGGAACATCTTTGTGCCACTATTAGAAAAAATGCTTGCTGATGTGGGTGTTAATGAGTTTTGTGAAGCAAAAAACCATGTGACTTTATTATGTGTTTGCTTTTTCAGAATAATTAGGTGATTGAATTAATCTTAAGAAATATATCCGAATTTAGAATTTACAATTAGAATTGTTTACATGATTTTGTTTCAATCGGGAAGATATTGGTGTCCAATATATTTGAATCATGATGGGGACCATGTCCTCTTAAGTTTTTTGTAAATTCTCACCAATTAACATAACCATTATTTGAATAGAGATGAACATAACCATTATCTATTTACCCATTTGTAAGTCTTTAGTTTTCTTCTTTCGTTGTTTCTATGTCTTGAAACATTTTCGGTTCATCATCTAATCTACTTATTGAAATGAGGCGATATTAGAACTTGGGGATTTGGGTTAGCACGTACATACTCCAGTGACCACAAGGGAAATCTCACAAAAAGTACCCAACTTAGGGTCAGGGTGTACACATGCATATTCATTTAAAGTGCCAAAACAACAAAAAAAAAGGTATCAAAATACCAGGAATATGTGCTACACTTCATGAAAATTTGAAATTAGTGCTACCCTTCTTAAAGTTTACATTGATTTAACTCTCTTTTTTTCCGAACAACGAACAACAGAGATATTATTCAGCACCAAAGGTCAAAAGAGGGAACAAATACAAAGGAATCTTCAAGGTGGAGACACTAAAGAAAACACAAAAAAAAGTACTCCTAAAAGAAAAACGCTTACAAACTAAACCTCACATATAATAGCTTTTTGGGTCCTTATTCCCATTAGACCATGAGCTTGAATCCCTTAGTGAACTATGTGAAATACTCAGCAAGGCAAGCATCTGAATATTAGGAAATGAATGAGCTCCAAAAGATCAACATCTAGATTCCATAGGAGCGAGTTAAATAACTAGGCAATCATCTGGATTATTTATCGATATAAAAAGTATAGTAGTATAAAGAAAATAAATAAAATTCTCACAATAAAAGCTAAATTAGTAAAACTTATGCTAAAAAAATCAATCATATATGAAAACGCATAGCCAAGCAACCATGTATAAAACTTATGTTATTAAAAAAGGATCTCGACGAGATATTATTAGCGCAAATTTGAAACAGCCTTACACATAGGATCATTATAAAGTGTGGTGTAACCGCGAATATGCGGTTGACCGTATGGCTAGGAGATGAAACTCTGAGAGTTTGTTGAATAGATTTCTAAATTTGGGGATGATAGACTTTGAGATACACATGATGTAAGCTTGGAGATACAAATGATGGCGAGGTTAAGAGTGACATACATCATAAAATCCTCATTAAGGATATATTTGACCCAATAGCCTACGTCTTCCATTATTCCGATAAATAATTTTCACAACAATGATCTGTGCAATAGAACAAGACTTCATGTGGCTCTGTACATTATTCTGATAAAAGGCGCGCCATGGCACCGCAAAGGCCTCGCAAAGGCACGAGGCATGACCTCCACGCCACGCAATAGACCAAGGCTTGGGCTTAAGGCTTGACGTGAGATGAGGAATGAAAAACGTGATAAGACACGATAAAACATAATGAGTGAAGGCTTTATTGAATTCAATTTTGATAGAAATCGTATTTTTACATACAAATGAAAAAGATTACATGCAAAGATAATTTCTTGACTTTATTCCTTATGTATGATACTTTTTGTAAACTCAATATATTTGTAATATGATATAAATATATAAATTTATGAATATTTTCATATTTTGTGCCGCTTTAAGTCACGCCTTAAAAATGCCATGGCTCGCAAAGGCGTGAGGCTTGGCCATGCCGCCACGCCACGCTTCACGCTATTAATAACCTTGATTGAGTCCAATATAATTGACGAAAACCAAAAACGATGAAATCTCACCATTTGATAAACGGTTGCCGGTAAAGATAGTAAGGAACCAATTTCATGTGTCCGTTTATTTCCCTATGACTATCAATAAATGCTTGAGTCAATCTCTCGGGCCAGGCTATATTTTTATACATGGTTAGTTGTGTGTGCATGTGTCTCGGATTACGAGCAAAAAACGACTAAAGACAGTAATTTGCAACCAAGAAAGCAAAAAACGTGTTTAACTGATTGTTTGTAGGTACATCTAATTGATAATTAAAGAGGTACGTCCAATTGATTTTTAAAGATCAACAAGATAGACATTCCACTAATAAATCAAGAAACAACAAGATACCCACAAGAATTTAAAGAAAACCTAGAATGTGTCATTATGTAACTTTGTCTATTTTTTGGTTTTCTGATTATTGTTTTTGATATCATGCATGTTTAATTACTAGCAACTATATCTGAAATTGCTTATACTAATGTGGTTCAATTCACCATCTATCTTTGTATTTACCAAGTCGAAAACTATTTTTTGACGTCTTATTAAAATACCCGTGAATTTCACGGGTCTTTAAGCTAGTCTTATTTAATAAAACTGAGTTTTTTCCCTCCTACTAATTATTTTTTTCTAAAATTAAATTTTGACCACCAAGTGACACGTGGAAGCCATTATGTCAAACCTTTCATTCCAATGTATTGGAATTTTGAATTTCTTTAAATTTGACAGTTTTTTACGTAGTTCTTTGAGTATTCATTTAGCGTTAGAAATATTTTTTTTTTGACCGGCAAAAAAAATGAAATAGCTTCTAGTAAGGCACTAGAAGCTAAAAGTACAAAAACAATCTAAAAAAGGAACAATGCAACAAATTCTAGACCCTACCCGAGGCTTTAACTGCGAGGACAACAAAAATGATGAAAAAACTCTTGCCAATAAAGAATGAGACGATATGTGCGATTTCGAGATATTGCCTAAAAAATTGTAAAGGAATTTCGATGAGCAAGCTATTTGTTTTCTTACTAGTTGTATTCATATATTTGATTATACTAACATAGTTGATTTCTTAGTTGTATTCATCTTTTTTATGAGTACTAACCATGGTTTTTTCAGAACCTAAGATATATACCATGATTGATCATTTGTTTTGTTGTAAGGGTTGTGGTTTATGAGGCCAAATGAGTTGTCCACGGAACCTTGGTGCAAATATGGGCAACTTTTTAATAGTTATGTTCATGAAAAGTTAAAAAACTATGGGTGTGTAACTTTTTTAAAGCTGGTAATGGATGGGTTAGCTGATACCCTTTTATCAGAATTTTAAAATCTAGTGTGTGAAAACTATCGTAAAGTTCAACATAAGTGTTTGCGTAACTTATCTAATTTTTTTTGCCGTAACTTATTTAATTGTTATTTTGATGACAAAAATAAAATTTATACATGAAACCCAACCAATATTTTGATTAATATTAACAACACGTCAAGAATCATCTTACGAATATTAATGGACAATTTGTTGTATTTTAATCAATAACAATACATAATCAAATTTTTGAAACAACCTCGTGCGTGCACGGGTATTATAACTAGTCAATTATTAAAACAATTCATAACAATCAATTAAAAACATAAAACACATCCAACGAGTGTTCATAAACATTAAAATCAAATCAACCATAAATAAAAAAACTTAACAATTAAAAAAACGTTACTAAAATATCCCAAGCTCTCCACAAGATTATAGTTAGAACCATCTTGTCCTTGAAGACTGTGTAATTGAACAAATGTAGAAGACTGAGCAAAGAATAAAAAAAATTTCATCCTTAGATGTTTGCAATGCATTGATCGTTTATTAAACTGAAAAGCCTAAATAACATAATAAACATGTACATGACTCCCAAACTGGTGAAGAAAGTGATAGTGACATTTTATCAAAAACATTATGTGCATTTAACCATGTACCATATGCCTTGTTTATATTTTAACCTTCAAAAATTTTATCAAACATCCC